>RJWJ010019301.1:0-30492 GCA_004363605.1 Indri indri | reverse complement strand
TAAAAGTTTCATCCTTATACTGAAAAGACTTCCACTTTCTTAGGTCTGTTTCACTACAAACTGTACCCACGGCTTTCTTTCCTTAAGTTGTGCTATCCTTTAACTTGGGGGCATGTCTAGCTGCTTTCTCTGAGAGAATGTATGCCTTTGTTTCTGTAACACCATTCAGCCTGCAAGTTTCATACTTATAATGAGAACTGTTCTGCTTTCTAGGCAGTGCTGGAAGGAAAACTATACCCACAATTTTCTTTCTCAAAGTTGCGCTGTCGTGCAAATTGGGCCATTACTGGAGGCTTTCTCTGAGAGAATGAAAGCGTTTGTACGTGTAACTGTATTCGGCCTAAAAGTTTCATCCTTATACTGAAAAGACTTCTGCTTTCTTAGGTCTGTTTCACTACAAACTATACCCACTGATTTCTTTCCTAAAGTTGTGCTATCCCTTATCTTGGGACATGTCTGCCTGCTTTCTCTGAGAGAAAGCATGCGTTTGTTTCTGTAACAGCATTTGGTGTATAAGTTTCATACTTATAATGAAAACTCTTCTGCTTTCTGAGAAATGCTGGACTGCAAACTGTACCCACAGTTTTTTTTCCCAATGTTTTGCTGTGTAAATTGGGCCATTACTGGAGGCTTTCTCTGAGAGAATGAAAGCGTTTGTATGTGTGACTACATTCGGCCTAAAAGCTTCATCCTTATACTGAAAAGACTTCTGCTTTATTAGGTCTTTTTCACTACAAACTGTACCCTCTGCTTTCTTTCCTAAAGTGGTGCTATCCCTTAACTTGGGACATGTCTAGCTGTTTTCTCTGAGAGAAAGTATGCATTTGTTTCTGTAAGCACATTCGACCTGTAAGTTTCATACTTATAATGAAAAGTCGTCTGCTTTCTAAGCAGTGCTGTACTGCAAAGTATACCCACAGTTTTCTTTCCCAATGCTGTGCTCTCGTGTAAGTTGGGACATTTCTAGAGGCTCTCTCTGAGAGAATGAAAGCGTTTGTATCTGTTACTGCATACGGCCTGAAAGTTTCGTTCTTATACTGAAAAGACTTCTGCTATTTTAGGTCTGTTTCACTACAAATTGTACCCACAGCGTTCTTTCCTAAATTGTGCTATCCATTAACTTGGGACATGTCTGCATGCTTTCTCTGAGAGAATGTATGCACTTGTTTCTGTAACACCATTCAGCCTGTAAGTTTCATAATTATAATGAAAACTCTTCTGCGCTCTGAGCAGGGCTGGACTGCAAACTACACCCACAGTTTTTTTTCCCAAAGCTGTGGTTTCCTTGAGGCCGAATACAGTAACTGATACAAACGCTTTCATTCTCTCATTGAAAGCCTATAGAAATGTCCCAATTTACAGGAGAGCACAGTTTTGGGAAAGAAAACTGTGGGTATAATTACAGTCTAGTGCTGCTTAGAAAGCAGAAGAGTTTTTTTGTAAGTGTGAAAGTTACAGGCCGAATGTACTTAGAGAAACAAACGCATACTTTCTCTAAGGAAAGCGTTTAACTAGAAACTCTACCCACTACTTGCCTTCCCAAATTGTGCTATTCTTTACATGGGGCCATGTGTAGCAGCTTTCTCTGAGAGAATGTATGCGTTTGTATCAGTAACTGCATTCCGCATAAAAGTTTCATACTTCTAATGCAAAGACTTCAGCTTTCTTAGGTCTTTTTGACTACAAATATACCCGCTACTTTCTTTCCCCAAGTTGTGCTATTTGTAAAATTCGGCCATGTCTAGCAGCTTTCTCTGAGAGAATGTATGTGTTTGTCTCTGTAACACCATTCGGCCTACAATTTTCATCCTTGTCATGAAAAGACTTCTGCTTTCTTAGGCGTATTTGACTGCAAACTATAGCCTCACCTTTCTTTCCCCGAATTGTGCTATGCTGTAAATTGGGCCATTTCTAGCAGCTTTCTCTGAGAGAATGTATGCATTTGTTTCTCTACCTCCGTTCGGCCTAATGGTTTCATACTTATGATGAAAAGACTTCTGCTTTCTTACGAGTTTTTGATTACAAGCTATACCCACTCCTTTGTTGCCCAAAGTTGTAGTATGTGTTAAATTGGGCCATGTCTAGCAGTTTTCTGTGAGAGAATCAATGCGTTTGTGTCGGTTACTCTTTTTGGCCAGTTTCATAATTGTAAGGGGATGATTTCTACTTTCTTAGGTCTGTTTGACTGCAAACTACACCCAATGCTTTCCTTCCCTAATTTGTGCTAATCTGTAAATTGGACCATTTCTAGCAGCTTTCTCTGAGAGAATGTATGTGTTTGTATCTGTAAGTGCATTCGGCCTAAAAGTTTGATACTTATAATGAAAAGACATCTGCTCTCTTAGGAGTGTTGGTCCACAAACTATCCCCAGTGCTTTCTTCCCAAAGTTGTGCTAATGTGTAAATTGGGCCGTTTCCAGCACCTTCCTCTGAGAGAATCTATGCATTTGCATCTGTAACTACATTCGGCCTTAAGGTTTGATACTTGTAATGTAAAGACGTCTGCTCTCTTAGGTGTGTTAGTCTACAAACTATACCCACTGCTTTCCTTCCTGAAGTTTTGTCATCCTGTAAATTGGCCCTTTCTAGTAGTTTCTCTGAGAGTATGTATGCGATTGTACCTCTAACTGCATTTGGCTTAAAGTTTAATACTTATAATTAAAAGACTTTTGCTTTCTTAGGTCTCTTTGAATACAAACTACAGCCACTTCTTTCTTTCTCTAATCTGTTATAATGTGTAATTGCACCATTTCTAGTAATTTCTATGAGAGTATATATGCGAGAGTATCCGTAATTCCATTTGGCCTAACAGTTTCATACTCATAAGGAAAAGACTTCTGCTCCTTAGATGTATTTGACTGCAAAGTATACCCCCTGCTCTCTTTCCCAAAGTTCTGCTATCCTGTAAATGAGGCATGTGTAGCAGCTTTCTCCGAGTCAATGTACGCCTTTGTGTCTGTAAGTCCATTCGGCCTAATGGTTTCATACTTGAAATGCAAAGACTTCTGGTTTCTCAGGCCTCTTTCACTACCAACTGCACCCGCTGCTTTCTTTCCCAAAGTTCTTTTATCCTGTAAATTGGGCCATTTCAAGCAGCTTTCTCTGAGAGTATTTATGTGACTGTATCTGTAACTGCATTCGGCGTTAATGTTTGATACTTTTAATGTAAAGACTTCTGGCTTCTTCAGTGTGTTAGTGTACAAACTATACTCACTGCTTTCTTTCCCAAAGTTGTGCTATCCTATAAATTGGGCCATGTCTACCAGCTTTCTCTGAGAGTATTTATGCGACTGTATCTGTAACTACATTCGGCCTTAAAGTTTGATACTTGTAATGAAAAGACTTCTGGCTTCTTCGGTGTGTTAGCATGCAAACTATACTCACTGCTTTCTTTCCCAAAGTTGTGCAATCCTATAAATTGGGCCACGTCTAGCAGCTTTCTGTGAGAGAATGTATGCGTATGTGTCCGTAACTCCATTCGACCCAACAGTTTCATGCTTATAGTGAAAAGACTTCTGCTTTCTGAAGTGAGTTTAACTGGAAACTCTACCCACTGCTCACCTTCCCAAAGTTGGGCTATTCTTTACATGGGGCCATGTGTAGTAGCTTTCTCTGAGAGAATGTATGTGTTTGTATCAGTAACTACCTTCTGCCTAAAAGTTTCATACTTCTAATGCAAAGACTTCAGCTTTGTTAGGTCTGTTTGACTACAAATATACCCCCTACTTTCTTTCCCCATGTTGTGCTATCCATTAAATTGGGCCATGTCTACCAACTTTCTCTGAGAGAATGTATGTGTTTGAGTCTGTAGCACCATTCGGAATAAAATTTTCATCATTGTCTTGAAAAGACTTCTGCTTTCTTAGGCGTCTTTGACTGCAAACTATAGCCTCGCATTTCTCTCCCAGAGTTGTGCTATCCTCTAAATTGTGCCATGTTTAGCAGCTTTCTCTGAGAGAATGTATGCATTTGTTTCTCTACCTCCGTTTGGCCTAACGGTTTCATACTTATAATGAAAAGACTTCTGCTTTCTTAAGAGTTTTTGATTACAAACTATACCCACTGCTTTGCTTCCCAAAGTTGTACTATCTGTTAAATTGGGCGATGTCTAGCAGTTTTCTGTGAGAGAATCTACGTGTTTGTGTCTGTAACTCCATTTGGCCAGTTTCATACTTGTAATGGAAAGATTTCTGCTGTCTTAGGTCTCTTTGACTGCAAACTACACCTGATGCTTTCCTTCCCTAATTTGTGCTAATCTGTAAATTGGACCATTTCTAGTAGCTTTCTCTGAGACAATTTACGTGTTTGTATCTGTAAGTGCATTTGGCCTAAAAGTTTGATACTTATAATGAAAAGACATCTGCTCTCTTAGGTGTGTTAGTCCACAAACTATGCCCACTGATTTCTATCCCAAAGTTATGTCATCCTGTAAATTGGCCCTTTCTAGCAGTTTCTCTGAGAGTATGTATGCGCTTGTACCTCTAACGGCATTCGGCTTAAAGCTTAATACTTATAAATAAAAGACTTCTGCTTTCTTAGGTCTCTTTGACTACAAACTACAGCCACTGCTTTCTTTCCCTAATTTGTGATATTCTGCAATTGGGCCATTTCTAGCAGCTTTCTCTGAGAGAATGTATGTGTTTGTATCTGTAAGTGCATTCGGCCTAAAAGTTTGATACTTATAATGAAAAGACATCTGCTCTCTTAGGTGTGTTAGTCCACAAACTATCCCCAGTGCTTTCTTTCCCAAAGTTGTGCTAATGTGTAAATTGGGCCGTTTCTAGCACCTTCCTCTGAGAGAATCTATGCATTTGCATCTGTAACTACATTCAGCCTTAATGTTTGATACTTGTAATGAAGAGACGTCTGGTCTCTTAGGTGTATTAGTCTACAAACTATACCCACTGCTTTCTTTCCCAAAGTTGTGTCATCTTGCAAATTGGCCCTTTCTAGCAGTTTCTCTGAGAGTATGTATGCGATTGTACCTCTAACTGCATTCGGCTTAAAGTTTAATACTGATAAGTAACAGACTTCTGCTTCCTTAGGTCTCTTTGACTACAAACTACAGCCACTGCTTTCTCTCCCTAATTTTTGATAATCTGTAATTGGGCCAGTTCTAGCACCTTTCTCTGAGAGAATGTATGCGTAGATATCTGTTACTCCATTCGGCCCAACAGTTTCATGCTTATAGTGAAAAGACTTCTGCTTTCTGAAGTGAGTATAACTGGAAACTCTACCCACTGCTCGCTTTCCCAGAGTTGTGCCATTCTTTACATGGGGCCATGTGTAGCAGCTTTCTCAGAGAGGATGTATGCGTTGGTATCAGTAACTGCCTTCCGCCTAAAAGTTTCATACTTCTAATGCAAAGACTTCAGCTTTGTTAGGTCTGTTTGACTACAGATATACTCACTACTTTCTTTCCCCAAGATGTGCTATCCGTTAAATTGGGCCATGTCTAGCAGTTTTCTGTGAGAGAATCTACTTGCTTGTGTCTGTAACTCCATTTTACCAGTTTCATAATTGTAAGGGGAAGATTTCTGCTTTTCTTAGGTCTCTTTGACTGCAAACTACACCCAATGCTTTCCTTCCCAAATTTGTGTTAATGTGTAAATAGGCCCATTTCTAGCAGCTTTCTCTGAGAGAATGTATGCGTTTGTTTCTCTACCTCTGTTTGCCCTAACGGTTTCATACTTATAGTGAAAAGCCTTCTGCTTTCTTAGGAGTTTTTGATCACAAACTGTACCCGCTGCTTTGTTTCCCAAAGTTGTGCTATCTGTTAAATTGGGCTATGTCTAGGAGTTTTCTGTGAGTGCATCTACGCGTTTGTGTCAGTAACTCCTTTTGTCCAGGTTCATACTTGTAAGGGAAAGACTTCTGCTTTCTTAGGTCTCTTTGACTACAAG
Organism: Indri indri; assembly: GCA_004363605.1. Taxonomy (NCBI): domain Eukaryota; kingdom Metazoa; phylum Chordata; class Mammalia; order Primates; family Indriidae; genus Indri; species Indri indri. The sequence goes on along the minus strand of RJWJ010019301.1, from coordinate 24,589 downwards.
CTACAGCCACTGCTTTCTTTCCCTAATCTGTGATAATCTGTAATTGCGCCATTTCTAGTAGCTTTCCATGAGAGTATGTATACAAGAGTATCTGTAACTCCTGTTGGCCTAACAGTTTGATACTTATAACGAAAAGACATCTGCTTTCTGAGATGTATTTGACTGCAAAGTGTACCTCCTGCTCTCTTTCCCAAAATTGTGCTATCCTGTAAATTAGGCATGTATAGCAGCTTTCTCGGAGTCAATATACGCATTTGTTTCTGTAACTCCATTCGGCCTAACGGTTTCATACTTGAAATGCAAAGGCTTCTGCTTTCTTAGGTCTCTTTGACTACAAGCTTCAGCCACTGCTTTCTTTCCATAATTTATGATAATCTGTAATTGGGCCATTTCTGATTGCTTTCTATGAGAGTATGTAAATGATTGTATCTGTAACTCCATTCAGCCTACCAGTTTCATACATATAAGGAAAAGACTTCTGCTTTCTTAGATGTATTTGACTGCATAGTATACCCCCTGCTCTCCTTCCCAAAGTTGTGCTCTCCTGTAAATTAGGCATATCTAGCATCTTTCTCGGAGTCAATGTACGCGTTTGTTTCTGTAACTCCATTCGGCCTAACAGTTTCATACTTGAAATGCAAAGACTTCTGCTTTCTCAGGTCTCTTTCACTACCAACTGCACCCACTGCTTTCATTCACAAAGTTCTATTATCCTGTAAATTGGGCCATTTCAAACAGCTTTCTCTGAGAGTATTTTTGTTACTAAATATGTAGTTGCATTTGGCCTTAAAGTTTGATATTTATAATGAAAAGACTTCTGGCTTCTTCGGTGTGTTAGTGTACAAACTATACTCACTGCTTTCTTTCCCAAAGTTGTGCTATCCTATAAATTGGGCCACGTCTAGCAGCTTTCTCTGAGACAATGCATGCATATGTATCTCTAACTCCATTCGTCCCAACAGTTTCATGCTTACAGTGAAAAGACTTCTGCTTTCTGAAGTGAGTTTAACTGGAAACTCTATCCACTGCTCTCCTCCACAATGTTGTGGTATTCTTTACATGGGGCCACGTCTAGCAGCTTTCTCTGAGAGAATGTATGCGTTTGTGTCAGCAACTGCATTCTGCCTAAAAGTTTCATACTTTTAATGCAAAGACTTCAGCTTTGTTAGGTCTGTTTGACTACAAATACACCCACTAATTTCTTTCCCTAAGTTGTGCTATCCATAAACTTGGACCATGTCTAGGATCTTTCTCTGAGATAATGTGTATGTTTGTGTCTGTAACACCATTCGGCCTACAATTTTCATCCTTGTCATGAAAAGACTTCTGCTTTCTTAGGCGTATCTGACTGCAAACTATAGCCATGACTTTCTATCCCAGGGTTGTGTTATGCTGTAAATTGTGCCATGTCTAGCAGCTTTCTCTGAGAAAATGTATGCATTTGTTTCTCTACTTCCGTTTAGCCTAACGGTTTCATACTTGAAATGAAAAGACTTCTGCTTTCTTAGGAGTTTTTTATTACAAACTATACCCACTGCTTTGTTTCCCAAAGTTGTGCTATCTGTTAAATTGGTCCATGTCTAGCAATTTTCTGTGAGAGAATCTACGCGTTTGTGTCGGTACCTCCATGTGACAAAAAAGATTCACACTTGTAAGGGAAAGACTTCTGCTTTCTCAGGTCTCTTTGAGTACAAACTACACCCAATGATTTCCTTCCTTAATTTGTGCTAAGCTGTAAATTGGCTCATTTTTAGCAGCTTTCTCTGAGAGAATCTATGCATTTGCATCTGTAACTACATTCGGCCTTAAAGTTTGATACTTGTAATGAATAGACTTTTGCTTTCCTAGGTGTATTTGACTACAAAGCATACCCACTTCTTTCTTTCCCAAAGTTGTGCTGTCAGATATATTGGGCCGTGTCCAGCGGCTTTCTCTGAGAGAATGTATTCTATTGTGTCTGTAACTGAATTCTGCCTAAAAGTTTCACAATTATAATGCAAAGACTCCTGCTTCCTTAGATGTGTTTGACTATAAACTAAACACACTGTTTTCTTTCCCAAACTTGTGCTATCCTGTAAATTCGCCCATCTGTAGAAGCTTTCCCTTAGAGAATGTACGTATTTGTTTCTTTAACTCCATTTGGTCTAACAGTTTCATCCTTATAAAGAAATTTCTTCTGCTTTCTTAGGAGTGTTTGCCCACAAACTGCACCCACTGCTTTCTTTTTCAAAGTTGTGCTACCCATAATATTTTGCCCTGTCTAGCACCTTTCTCTGGGAGAATGTGTGCATTTGTTTCTGCAACTCCATTCGGCCTTACAGTTTCACACTTATAATGAAAAGACTTCTGGTTTCCTACGTATATTTGACTGCAAAGTATACCCTCTGCTTTCTTTTCCAAAGTTGTGCTATCCGTTAAATTGGGCTATGTCTAGCAGCTTTCTCTGAGAGAATGTGTGCATTTGTATCTGTAACTCCATTGGGCCTAAGTGTTTCATACTTAGAATGAAAGGACTTGTGGTTTCTAAGGTGTGTTTGACTACAAACTATACCTACTGCTTTCTTTCCCAAAGATTTGGTGTCCTGTAAATTGGGCCATGTCTAGTAGCTTCTCTGAGAGAATCTGTGCGTTTGTATCTGTAACTCCATTCGGCCTAACAGTTTCATACTTATAATGAAAAGTATTCTGCTGCCTGAGGTCTGTTTTACTACAAACTATACCCACGTATTTCTTTCCCAAAGTTGTGCTATCCTGTAAATTGGGCCACTTCTAACAGCTTTCTGTGAGACAATATATGCGTTTGTATATGTAACTGCATTTGGCATACAAGTCTCATAATTATAATGAAAAGACCTCTGCTTTCTTAAGTTTGTTTGACTAAAAACTATACCCATTGCTTTCTTTCTCAAAGTTGTGCTACCCTGTAAATTGGGCAATGTCCAGCATCTTTCTCCTAGACAATGTATGCATTAGTTTCTGCAAATCCGTTCAGCCAAACAGTTCCATACTTATAATGAAAAGACTTCTGCTTTCTTAGGTTTGTTAGACTACAGACTATACCCACTGCTTTCTTTCCCATAGATGTGCTATCTGTGAAATTGGGCCATGTATACCCAGTTTCTCTGAGAGAATGCATGCACTTTATCTGTAACTGCATTAGGCCTAAGAGTTTCATACTTAAAATGCAAAGACTTCGGCTTTCTTAGGTGTGTTTGACTACAAATTATACCCACTGCTTTCCTTCCAAAGTTGCGCTACCTGTAATATTGGGCCATGTCTAGCAGCTTTCTCTGGGAGAATGTGTGCGTTTGTTTCTGCAACTCCATTCGGCCTTGCAGTTTCATACTTATAATGAAAAGACGTCTGCTTTCCTAGGCATATTTGACTTCAAAGTGTCCCCTCTGCTTTCTTTTCCAATGTAGTGCTATCCGTTAATTTGGGCTATGTCTAGCAGCTTTCTCTGAGAAAATGTGTGCGTTTGTATCTGTAACTACATCCGGCCTAAGTGTTTCACACTTACAATGAAAAGACTTGTGGTTTCTAAGGTGTGTTTGACTAAAAACTATACCCACTGCTTTCTTTCCCAAAGTTTTGCTGTCCTGTAAATTGGGCCATGTCTAGCAGCTTTCTCTGAGAGAATGCGTGTGTTTGTATCTGTCACTCCATTCGGCCTAACAGTTTCATACTTATACTGAAAAGACTTTTGCTGTCTTAGGTCTGTTTTACTACAAACTATACCCACTGTTTCCTTTCCCAAAGTTGTGCTATCCTGCAAATTGGGCCAGTTTAAGGAGGCTTCTCTGAGAGAAAGTATGCGTTTGTATCTGTAACTGCTTTCCACCTAAAGTTTAATACTTATAATGCAAATACTTCTGTTTTCTTACGTGTGTCTGACTGCAAGCTATACCTAATGTTTTCTTTCCCAAAGTTGTGCTACCATGTAAGCTGGGCCACTTCTAGCAGCTTTCTGTGAGAGAACGTATGCCTCTGTATATGTAACTGCATTTGGCATACAGGTCTCATAATTATAATGAAAAGACTTCTGCTTTCTTAAGTTTGTTTGACTAAAATTATACCCATTGCTTTCTTTCTCACTCTTGTGCTATCTTGCAAATTGGGCCATTTTAAGGAGCCTTCTTTGAGAGAAAATATGCGTTTGTATCTGTAACTGCTTTCCACCTAAAGTTTCATACTTATAATGCAAATACTTCTGTTTTCTTATGTGCATCTGACTGCAAGCTATACCCAATGTTTTCTTTCCCAAAGTTGTGCTATCCTGTAACTTGGGCCACTTCTAGCAGCTTTCTGTAAGAGAACATATGCGTTTGTATATGTAACTGCATTTGGCATGCAAGTCTCATAATTATAATGAAAAGACTTCTGTTTTCTTAAGTTTGTTTGACTAAAAACTACCCGTTGCTTTCTTTCTCAAACTTGTGCTATCCTGTAAATTGGGCCGTGTCCAGCAGCTTTCTCCTAGAGAATGTATGAGTTAGTTTCTGTAAATCCGTTCAGCCAAACAGTTCCATACTTATAATGAAGACTTTTGCTTTCTTAGGTTTGTTGGACTACAGCTGTACCCACTGCTTTCTTTCCCAAAGTTGAGCTATCCGTTCATTTGGGCCATGTCTAGCAGCCTTCTCTGAGAGAACGTGTTCGTTAGTATCTGTAACTCCATTCGGCCTAACAGTTTCATACTTGTAATCCAAAGACTTCTGCTTCTCTAGGTGTGTTTGACTACAAACTATACCCACTGCTGTCTTTCCCAAAGTTGTGGTATCATGTAAATTGGGCCATGTCTAGCCACGTTCTGTGAGAGAATGTGTGCGTTTGTATCTGGAACTGCATTCTGCCTAAGAGTTTTATACTTATAATGCAAAGCCTTCGGCTTTCTTAAGTGTGTTGGACCACAAACTATACCCACTATCTTCTTTCCCAAAGTAGTGCTATCTTGTAATTGGGCCATTTCTAGCAGCTTTCCCCGAGAGAATATATGCGTTTGTGTCTGTAAGTGCTTTCTGCCTAAATATTCATACTTATAATGCAAATACTTCTGTTTTCTTACATGTGTCTAACTTCAAGCTATACCCACTGTTTTCTTTCCCAAAGTTATGCTATCCTGTAAATTTCACCATGTCCAGCAGCCTTCTCTGAGAGAAGGTATACGTTAGTTTCTGTAAATCCGTTTGGCCGACATTTCCATACTAATAACGAAAAGACTTCTGCTTTCCTATGTTTGTTAGACTACGAACTATACCGAGTGCTTTCTCTCCCAAAATTGTGCTATCCTGCAAATTGGGCCATTTCCAGAAGCTTTCTCTGAGAGAATGAAAGTGTTTCTATCTATAACTGTATTCGGCCTTACAGTTTCATCCTTATGCTGAAAAGACTTCTGCTTTCTTAGGTCTGTTTCACTACAAACTATACCCACTGCTTTCTTTCCTAAAGTTGTGCTATCAGTTACTTTGGGCCATGTCGAGCGGCTTTCTCTGAGAGAATATATGCGTTTGTATCTATACCTCCACTCGGCCTAACAGTTTCGTAATTATAATGAAAACACTTCTGCTCCCTTAGGTCTGTTTTACTAAAAGCTGTATCCAGTGATTTCTTTCCCAAGGTTGTCCTACCCGTTATATTGGGCCATCTCTAGCCGCTTTCTCTGGGAGAATATATGCATGTGTACCTGTAACTCCATTTGGCCTAACAGTTTCATATTTATAACAAAAAGACTTTTGCTTTCTTAGGTGTATTTGACTACAAACTATACCCCCTGCTTTCCTTCTCAAAGTTCTGCTATCCATTAAATTGGGTCATATCTAGCCGCTTTCTCTGAGAGAATGTATGCATTTGTATCTGTAACTGCGTTCCGCCTAAAAGTTTCTACCTATAATGCAAAGGCTTCTGCTATCTTACGTGTGTTTGACTAGAAACTATACCCACTGACTTCTTTCTCAAAGTTCTGCTATCCTGCAAATTGTGCCATGTCTAGCAGCTTTCTCTGAGAGAATGTATGCGTTTGTATTTGTAATTCTGTTCGGCCTAACAGTTTCAGAATTATAATAGAAAGACTTCTGCTTTCTTAAGTCTGTTTTACTACAAACTATACCCACTGTTTGCATTCACAAAGTTGTGCTATCCTGCATTGGGTCATTTCTAGCAGCTTTCTATGAGAGAATGTATACATTTGTATCTGTAACTGCAATAGGCATAACAGTTTCATACTTATAATGTAAAGACTTCTGCTTTCTTAGGTTTATGGGACTACAAACTATACCCACTGCTTTGTTTCCAAAAGTTGTGCTATCTTGTAAATTGGGCCACGTCTAGCAGCGCTCTCTGAGAGAATGTATGCGTTTGTATCTGTAACTCCATTCGACCTAAAAGTTTCATTATTATAATGAAAAGACTTTTGCTTCCTTAGGTCTGTTTTACTACACTATACCCAATGTTTTCTTTCCCATAGTTGTTCTATCCTGCAAATTTGGCCATTTCCAGCAGCTTTCTTTGAGAGAATATATTCGTTTCTATCTGTGCATGCGTTCGGCCTTAAAGTTTCATAATTATAATGAAAAGACTTCTGCTTTCTTAGGTGGGTTTTACTACTAACTATGCCCACTGATTTCTTTCCCAAAGTTGTGCTATCCTGTAAATTGGGCCATGCCTAGCAGCTTTCTTAGACAGAATGTATGCGTTATTATCTGTAACTCCATTGAGACTAAAGGTTTCCTACTTAAAATGAAAAGACTTCTTCTTTCTTAGATGTGTTTGACTACAAACTATGCCCACTGCTTTCTTTCCCAAAGTTGTGCTATTCTGTAAATTGGGCCATGTCTAGCAGCTTTCTCTGAGAGAATGTATGCGTTTGAATTTGTACCTCCATTCAATATAAAAGATTCATACTTATGATGAAAAGACTTCTACTCTCTTATCTTTGATTGAGTAGAAACTATACCCACTGCTTTGTTTCCCAAAGCTATGCCATCCTGTAAATTGGGCCATGTGTAGCAGTGTTCTCTGAGAGAATGTATGCGTTTGTTCCTTTAACTCCATTCTTCTTACAGTTTCATGCTATAGTTAAAATTCTTTTGCGCTCTTAACAGTATTTGGTTACAAACTATACCCACTGCTTTCTTTCCCAAAGTTTTCCTATCCTGTAAAATGGGCCGTCTCTAGCAGTCTTCTCTGAGAGAATGTATCTGTTATTCCATTCGGCCTAAAAGTTTCATACTGATAATGAAAAGATTTCTGCTTTCTTGGTTTGTTTGACTGTAAACTATACCCACTGCTTTCTTTCCAAAATTGTGCTGTCGTGTAAATGTGGGTATGTCTCAGAGGCTTTTCTGAGGGAATGTTTGAGTACAAACTGTACCCACTGCTTTCTTTCCCAAAGATGTGCTGTCCTGTAAATTGGGCCTTGTCTAGCAGCTTTCTCTGAGAGAATGCATGCGTTCGTATCCGTAACTCCATTCACCTTAAAGTTTTCATAGTTATAATGAAAAGACTTCTGCTTTCCTAGGTGTGTTTGAGTACAAATTATACCCACTGCTTTGATCCCCAAGTTGTGCTATTGTGTATAGGGGGCATGTCTCACAGCTTTCTCTGAGAGAATGTCTATATTTGTATCAGTAACTCCATTCGGCCTAAAAGTTTCATACTTATAAAGAGAAGAGTTCTGCTTTCTTAGGTTGGTTTGAATACAAATCATACCCACTGCTTTCTTTCCCAAAGTTGTGCTATTCTGTAAATTGGGCCATGTCTTGCAGCTTTTTCTGAGGGAATGTATGCCTTTGTATCTGTAACTCCATTCGTTCTAAAAGTTTCATACTTATAATAAAAAGACTTCTGCTTTCTTAGGTCTGTTTTACTACAAACTATACCCACTGTTTTTGTTCACAACATTGTGCTATCCTGCAAATTGGGCCATTTGTGGCAGCTTTCTCTGAAATAATATATGCGTTTGTATCTATACCTTCGTTCTGCCTTGAAGTTTCATAATTATAATGAAAACACTTCTGCTTTCTTAGGTGGGTTTTACTACAAACTATACCCACTGTTTTCTTTCCCAAAGTTGTGCTATCCTGTAAATTGGGCCATGTCTAGCAGCTCTCTTTGAAAGAATGCATGCATTTCTATCTGTAACTGCATCAGCCTATAAGTTTCATAACTATAATGAAAAGACTTCCGCTTTATAAGGTTTGTTAGACTACAAATTATATCCACTGCTTTTTTCCCCAAAGTTGTGCTATCTTGTAATTTGGGCTATGTCTAGCAACCTTTTCTGAGAGAACGTCTGCGTTTGTATCTGTTATTCCATTCGGCCTTACAGTTTCCTAATTTTAGTGAAAAGACTTCTGCTTTATTTGGTCTGTGTTTCTACAAGCTGTACCCAGTGATTTCTTTCCCAAACTTGTCTTACCCCTTAAATTGGGCAATCTCTAGTCGTTTTCTCTGGGAGAATGTGTACGTTTGTTTCTTTGTCTCCATTCTGCCTACGGTTTCAAACTATAGTTACAATTCTTCTGCTTTCTTAGAACTGTTTGGCTACTACTATATCCACTGCTTTCTTTCCCATAGTTGTCCTATCCTGTAAATTGGGCCATGTATAGCAGCCTTTTCTGAGAGAACATATACATTTGTATCTGTTATTCCATTCAGCATAAAAATTTCATACTCATGATGAAAAGATTTCTGCTTTCTTCTTGTGTTTGACTCTAAAGTATACCCACCACTTTCTTTCCAAAGTTGTGCTATCCTGTAAATGGGGTATGTCTCACAGGATTTCCGAGGGAATGTATGAGTTTGTATCTGTATTTCCATTAGGCCTCAAAGATTCATATTTATAATGAAAAGACTTCTTCTTTCTGAGGAGTGTTTTACTACAAACTATACCCACTTCTTTCTTTCCAAAATTGTGCTATCCTGTAAATTGGACCATGTCTACCAACTTTCTCTGAGAGAATGTATACGTTTGTATCTGTGACTTCATTGAGCATAAAAGTTTCATACTTATAATGAAAAGACTTTTGGTTTCTTAGGTGTGTATTACTACAAACTATACCCACTGCTTTCTTTCCCAAATTTGTGCTGTCCTGTAAATTTGGCCATGTCCAGCAGCTTTCTCTGAAAGAATGTATGCATTTGTATCTGTAATTCCATTTGCCCTAAAGTTTTCATACTTACAATGAAAAGACTTCTGCTTACCTAGGTGTGTTTGAGTACAAACTATACCCACTGCTTTGATTTCCTTGTTGTGCTATCCTTTAATTTGGGCCATGTCTGACAGCTTCCTCTGAAAGAATGTATCTGTTCATATCTGTAACTCCACTGGGCCTGAAAATTTCATACTTATAATTAAAAGACTTTTGCTTTGTTAGGTGCCTTTGACAAAAAGGTATACCCACTGCTTTCTTCCCCAAAGTTGTGCTGTCCTGTAAACAGAGCCATGTCTAGCAGCTTTCTCTTTGACAATATATTCGAATATATCTGTATGTTTCATACTTATAATGAAAAGACTTTGGTCTCTTAGGTGTGTTTGAATCTAAACTATACCCACTGCTTTCATTCCAAAGTAGTGCTATCCTGAAAATTGGGCCATGTGTAGCAGCTTTCGCTGAGAGAATGTATGTTTTCATATCTGTAACTCCGTTCATCATAAAAGTTTCATATTTATAAAGAAAAGACTTCTGCTGTCTTTGATGTGTTTGAGTACAAACTATACCCACTGCTTTGTTTCCCAAAGCTGTGCCATCGTATAAATTTGGCCATGTCTGGCAGCTTTCACTAAGAGAATGCATGCGATTATATCTGTAACTTCATTTGGCTTAAAGTTTTGATACTTATAATGTAAAGACTTCTGCTTTCTTAGGTGTGTTTGGCTACTAAATATACCCACTGCTTTCTTTCCCAAAGTTGTGCCATGCGGTAAATTAGGCCAAGTCTAGCGGCTTTCTCTGAGAGAATGTATGAGTTGTATCTGTAACTCCAATTGGCCTAACGGTTTCATGCTTATAGCTAAAAGACTGCTGCTTTCTGAGGTGTGTTTGATTCTAAACTGTACCCCCTGCTTTCTTTAAAGTTGTGCTACCCGTAAATTGGGCCATTTCTAACAGCTTTCTGTGAGGGCATGTATGCCTTTGTATCTGTAACTCCATTTAGACTAAATATTTCATACTTATAATGAAAAGACTTCTACTTCCTTAGGTGTTTTTGTGTAAAAACTATACCCACTGCTTTCTTTCCAAAGTTGTGCTAACCTGGAAATTGGGCCATGTCTTGCACCTTTCTCTGAGAGAAAGTATGCGTTTGTATCTGTGACTCCATTCAGCATAAAGTTTCATACTTATAATGAAAAGACTTCTGGTTTCTTAGGTGTGTTTCACTACAAACTATACCCACCGGTTTCTCTCCGAAAGTTGTGCTATTCTGTAAATAGGGCCATGACTAGCAGCTTTCTCTGAGAGAACTGATGCTTTTGTATCTATAACTCCATTGGGCCTGAAAGTTTCATACTTATAATTACAAGAGTTTTGCTTTGTTAGCTGTGTTCACAAAAACTATACCCACTACTTTCATTCTCAAAGTTGTGCCATCCTGTAAATTGGGCCATGTCTAGTAGCTTCCTCTGAAGCTACTCTGTATGCAAGACTGAAGCTAGACTCTGTATGCATTTGTATCTGTAACTCCATTGGGAATAAATGTTTCCTACTTAAAATGAAAAGACTTATTCTTTCTTAGGTGTGTTTGACTACCAACTAGACCCATTGCTTTCTTTGCCAAAGTTGTGCTATTCTGTAAATTGGGCCATGTCTAGCAGTATTCTCTGAGAGAATGTATGCGTTTGCATCTGTACTTCCATTCGTAATTAAAGTTTCAGACTTGTAATTAAAAGACTTTTGCTTTCTTATTTGTGTTTGAGTAAAAACTATACCCTCAACCCCAAAGTTGTGCCATTCTGTAAATTGGGCCATGTGTGGTAGCTTCCTCTGAAAGAATGTATCCGTTTGTATCTGTAACTCCATTCGGACTAAAGATTCCATACTTATTGTGAAAAGGCTTCTGCTTTCTTAGGTGTTTTTGAGTATAAACTATACCCACTGATTTCTTTCCCAAAGTTGTGCTATCCTGTAAATTGGGCCATGTCTAGCAGCTTTTTCTGAGAGAATGCATGCGTTAGTATCTGTAACTCTAATCGGCCTAAAGCTTTCATACTTATATTGAAAAGACATCTTCTTTCTTAGGTGTGTTTGACTCTAAATTATACCCTGTGATTTCTTTCCAAAGTTTTGTTATCCTTTAAATTGGCCCATGTCTAGGAGCTTTCTCTGAGATAATGCATGCGTTTGCAACTGTAACTCCATTCCACCTAGAAGTTTCATACACATAATGAAAAGACTTCTGCTTTCTTGGGTGTGTTTGAGTGCAAAGTATACCCACTGCTTTCTTTCCCAAAGTTGTGCTATCCTGTAAATTTGTCCATGCCTAGCAGATTTCTCTGAGAGAATGGATGCGTTTGTATCTGCAACAGCATTCTCCCCAAAGTTTTCATACTTATAATGAAAAGACTTCTGCTTTCTTAGGTGTGTTTGACTACAGAGTATTCCCACTGCTTCCTTTCCCAAAGTTGTGCTATCTTGTAAATTGGGCCATGTCTAGCAGCTTTCTCTGAGACAATGTATGTGTTTGTATCCGTAACTCCATTCAGCTTCAAAGCTTCATGCTCATAATGAGATGACATTTGATTTTTGGTGTATTTCAGTGCAAACTGTACCCACTGCTTTCTTTCCCAATGTTTTGCTATCCTGTAATTTGGGCCATGTCAAGCAGCTTTCTCGGACAGAATATGTGCATTTGTATCTGTAACTCCATTCTTCCTATAGGTTTAATACTTACAAGGAAAAGACTTCTAGTTTCTTAGGTGTGTTTGAGTACAAAGTGTACCCACTGCTTTCTTTCCCAAACTTGTACTGTTGTGTAAATTGGGTTTTGTCTTGCAGCTTTCTCTGAGAGCTTGTCTGTGTTTGAATCTATAACTACATTCGGCCTAAAAGTTCCATATTTATGATGAAAAGTCTTCTGCTTTCTTAGGTTTGTTTGACTACAAACTACACCCACTGCTTTCTTTCACAAAGTTGTGCTATCCTGTAAATTGGGCCATGTCTGGCAGCTTTATCTGAGAGAATGTACGTGTTTGTATCCGTAACTCCATTCGGCTTGACAGCTTCATGCTTATAATGAGATGATATTTGCTTTCTTCTGTGTATCAAGTACAAACTATACCCACTGCTTTCTTTCCCAAAGTTTCGCTATCCTGTAAATTGAGCCATGTCTAGCAGCTTTCTCTGAGACAATGTACATGTTTGTATCAGTAACTCCATTGGGCCTAGAAGTTTCATACTTATAATGAAAAGACTTCTGCTTTCTTTGGTGTGTTTGATTACAAACTATACCCACTGCTTTCTTTCCCAAAGTTGTTCTGTCCTGTAAATTGGACCATGTGTAGTAGCTTTCTCAGAGATAATGTATGCATTTGTATCTTTAACTCCATTCAGCTTGAAAGTTTCATACATATAATGAAAAGACTTCTGCTTTCTTAGGTGTGTTTAACTACAAAGTATACCCACTGCTTTCTTTCCCAATGCCGTGCTATCCTGTAAGTGGGGCCATGTGTAGCAGCTTTCTCTGAATGTATGCGTTTGTATCAGTAACTTCATTAGACCAAAAAGTTTCATACTTATAAAGGAAGGACTTTTGCTTTCTTAGGTGTCTTTCAATACAAACTGTACCCACTACGTTGTTTCCCATAGTTGTTCTATCCTGTAAATTGAGCCATGCCTAGTGGCTTTCTCTGAGACAATGTATGTGTTTATATCCTTAAATCCATTCGGCATGAAAGTTTCATGCTTCTAATGAAATGACTTCTGCTTTCTTAGGTGTGTTTCAGTACAAACAATATCCACAGCTTTCTTTCCCAAAGAAGTGCTATCCTGTAAATTGGTCCATTTCTAGCAGCTTTCTCTGAGAGAATGTGTGCATTTTTGTCTGTAATTCCATTCATTCTGAAGTTTTCATACTTATACTGAAAAGACTTCTACTTTCTTAGATGTGTTTCATTATAAACTATAGCCACTGCTTTGTTTCCCAAAGTTGTGTGTCCTGCGAATTGGGCCATGTGTAGCAGCTTTCTCTGAGAGAATGTATGTGTTTGTATCAGTAACTTCATTTAGCCTCAAAGTTTCACAATTACCATGAAAAGACTTCTGCATTCTTAGGCATGTTTACATACAAATTATACCCACTGCTTTGTTTCCCAAATAGGCTCTCTGCTGTAAATTGGGCCATGTCTAGCAGCTTTGTCTGAGAGAATGTATTCCTTTGTATGTGTAACTCTATTTGGACTAAAGTTTTCATTCTTATAACGCAAAGACTTCTGTCTTCTTAGGTGTGTTTCAATACAAACTGTACCCACTGCTTTGTTTCCAAAAGTTGTTCTATCCTGTAAATTGGGCCATGTTTACCAGCTTTCTCAGAGAGAATGTATGCATTTGTATGTGCAACTGCATTTGGCCTAAAGGTTTCATACCTACAAGGAAAAAGTTCTGCTTTCTTAGGAGTGTTTCAGTACAAACTACACCCAGTGCTCTCTTTCCCAATGTTGTGCTATCCTGTAAATTGGGCCATCTCTAGCAGGTTTCCCTGAGAGAATGTATATGTTTGTACCTGTAACTCCAATCAGACTAAAGATTTCATACCTGTAACCCAAAAAGAGTTTTGTTTTCTTAGGTGTGTTTGACTACAAACTATACCCACTGCTTGCTTTCCCAAAGTTGTCCTATCTTTTAAATTGGGCTATGTCTAGCAGCTTTCTCTGAGAGAATGTATTCGTTTGTGAGTGTAACTCTATTCGGCATGAAAGTTTCATCTTATAATGAAAAGAGTTTTGGTTTGTTAGGTGTGTTTGACTACAAACTATACCCTCTGATTTCTTTCCCAAAGTTGTGCTATGCTGTAAATTGGGCCATGTCTAGCAGCTTTTTCTGAGAGAATGTATTCCTTTGTATCAGTAACTCCATTCAGACTAAAAGTTTCATATGTAAAATCAAAAGGGTTCTGCTTTGCTAGTGTGTTTGACTAATAACTACACCCACTGCTTTCTTACCCAAGGTTTTTCTATCCTGTAAATTGGGCCATGTCTATCAACTTTCTCTGAGAGATATATGCGTTTGTATCCGTAAATGAATTAGGCTTCAACGTTTCATACTTCTAAGGAAATGACTTCTGCTTTCCTAAGTGTGTTTCAGTACAAACTATACCCACTGCTTTCATTCCCAAAGTTATGCTTCCTGTAAATTGGGCCATGTCTAGCAGCTCTCTCTGAGAGAATGCATGCATTTGTATCTGTAACTCCATTTGGCCTAACAGTTTCATAGTTATAATGAAAAGACTTGTTTCTTATTTGTATCTGACTTCAAACTATACCCACTGCTTTCTTTCCCAAAGTTGTGCTGTCCATTAAATTAGGCCATTTATAGCAGCTTTCTATGACAGAATGTATGTGTTATAATCTGTAACTCCATTCAGACTAAAGGTTTCCTACTTATAATAAAAAGACTTCTTTCTTAGGTGTGTTTAACTATAAACTATACCCACCGGTTTCTTTCACAAATTGTGCTATCCTGCAAATTGGGCCATTTCTAGCAGCTTTCTCTGAGAGAATATGTGCGTTTGTATCTAAAACTCCATTCGGCCTAACTGTTTCATAATTATAATGAAAAGACTTCTATTTCTTAGTGTATTTGACTTCAAACTATACCCACTGCTTTCTTTCCCAAAGTTGTGCTGTCTGTTAAATTAGGCCATGTCTCACTGCTTTCTCAGGGAGAATCTATGCGTTTGTATCTGTGACTATATTCTGACTAAAAGTTTCATACTTATACTGCCAAGACTCTGCTATCTTAGGTGTATTTTACTATAAACTGTACCCACTGTTTTTCTTCCCAAAGTTGTGCTAACCTGTAAATTGGGCCCTTTCTACCAGCTTTCTCTGAGGGAATGTATGCATTTGTATCTGTAAGAGCATTTGGCCTACAACTTTAATAATTATAATGAAAAGACTTCTGCTTTCCTAGTGTATTTGACTACTAACTATACCCACTGCTTTCTTTCCCAAGGTTGTTCTATCCTGTAAATTGGGCCATGTCTAGCAGCTTTCTCCTAGAGAACGTTTCCATTTGTATCTGTAAATACATTTGTCCTAAAAGTTTCATGCTTATAGCGAAAAGATTTCTGCTTTCCTAGGTGTGTTTGACTACAAATTATACCCACTGCTTTCTTTCACAAAGTTGTGCTATCCTGTACATTTGGCCATGTCTAACAGCTTTGTCTGGGAGAATGTATGCCTTTGTATCTGTAACTTCATTCAGACTAAAAGTTCAATACGTATAAGGAAAAGACTTCTGCTTTCTTAGGTATGCTTGAATACAAACTATACCCACTGCTTTCTTTTTCAAAGTTGTGCTATCCTGCAAAGTGGGCCATGACTAGAAGCTTTCTTTCAGAGAATGCATGTGTTTTTTTCCATAACTCCATTTGGATTGAAAGTTTCATACTTCTAAGGAAATGATTCTGCTTTCTTAGGTGTGTTTTAGTACAATCCGTACCCAGGGCTTTCTTTCCCAAAGTTGTGCTTCCTGTAAATTGGGCCATGTCCAGCAGCTTTCTCTGAGAGAATGTGTGCATTTGTATCTGTAACTCCATCATCCTGAATGTTTCATACTTATAATGAAAAGACTTCTGCTTTCTTAGGAGTGTTTGACTACAAACCATACCCAGTGCTTTCTTTCCCAAAGTTGTGCTATCCTGTAAATTGGGCCATGTCTAGCAGCTTTATCTGAGAGAATGTTTGCCTTTGTGTCCATAACTCGATTCAGCTTGAAAGTTTCATACTTCTAAAGAAATGACTTGTGATTTCCTAAGTGTGTTTCTGTGTGAACTACACCCACTGCTTTCTTTCCCAAAGTTGTGCTTCCTGTAAATTGGGCCATGTTTAGCAGGCTCCTCTGAGAGACTGTATGAATTTGTATCTCTAACTCCTTCTGGCCTGAGGATTTCATACCTATGAAAAGACTTCTGATTTCTTAGGTGTGTTTGACTACAATTATATCCGCTGCTTTCTTTCCAAAATTGTGCTATCCTGTAAATTGGGCCATGTGTAGCAGCTTTCTCTGAGAGAATGTAAGCATTTGTATGTGTAACTCCATTCGTCCTAAAGGTTTCATAGGAAAAGACTTCTGGTTGCTTAGGAGTGTTTGAGTGCAAAGTACACCCACTGCTTTCTTTCCCAAACTTGTGCAATGTTGTAAATTGGACCATGCCTATCAGCTTTCTCTCAGAGAATGTATACGTTTGTATCAGTAATTCCATTTCGCCCTACAGTTTCATACTTATGATGAAAAGACTTCTGCTTCCTTAAGTGTTTTTGAATACAATCCATACCCACTGCTTTGTTTTCCAAAATTGTGCTATCCTTTAAATTGGGCCATGTCTAGCAGCTTTCTCTGGGAGACTGTTTCCCATTGTATCTGTAACTCAAATCGGGCTAAAAGTTCCGCACTCAAAATGAAAAGACTTCTGCTTTCTTAGGTGTGTTTGTGAACAAACTATACCCACCTCTTTATTTCCAAAATCTGTGCTATCCTGTAAACTGGGCCATGTGCAGAAGCTTTCTCTGAGAGAATGTATGCGTTTGTATAAGTAACTCCATTCGGCCTAAAAGTTTCATACTTAAAATGAAAAGACATCTGCTTTCTTACATGTGTTTGAGTACAAACTACACCCACTAGTTTCTTTCCCAAAGTTGTTTTATCCTGCAAATTGGGCCATGTCTAGCAGGTTTCTCTGAGAGAATGTATGCCTTTGTATCTGTAACTCCACTTGTCCTGAAGGTTTCATACTTATAATGAAAATACTTCTGGTTTCTTAGGAGTGTCTGACTGCAAATTATACCCACTGATTCTTTCCCAAAGTTGTGCTATCCTGTAAATTTGGCCATTTCTAACAGCTTTCTCTGAGAGACTGTTTCATTTGTATCTGTAACTCCATTCATCCTGAAGGTTTCATACTTATAATGAAAAAACTTCTGGTTCCTTAGGTGTGTTTGACTGCAAACTATTCCCCTTGCTGTCTTTAACAAAGTCGTGCTATCATGTAAATTGCGCCATGTCTGTTATCTTTTTCTGAGAGAATGTATGCATTTGTGTCGGTAACTCCATTCGGGCTGAAAGTTTCATACGTATAATGAAAAGACGTCTGCTTTCTTAGGTGTCTTTCACTACAAACGGTAACTGCTGTTCTCTTTCCCAAAGTTGTGCTTCCTGTAAATTTGGCCATGTCTGGCAGCTTTATCTGAGAGAACGTATGTGTTTGTATCTGTAATTCCATTCGGCTTGAAAATTGCATGCTTATAATGAAATGACCTCTGTTTTCTTATGTTTGTTTGACTACAAACTACTAAACCCACTGCCTTCTATCCCAAAGTTGTGCAATCTTGTAATCTGGACCACGTCTAGATTCTTCCTCTGAGAGAATGTATGCGTTTGTATCTGTAACTCTATTCGGCCTAAAAGTTCCACACTTATAATGAAAAGATTTCTATTTTTTAGGTGTGTTTCAGAACAAACTATACCCACTCCTTTGTTTCCCAAATTTGTGTATCCTGTAAGTTTGGCCAAGCCTAAGAGATTTCTCTGAGAGAATGTGTGCATTTGTATCTCTACTCATATTGTCCTAAAGGTTTCATACTTACAATGAAAAGACTTCTGATTTCTTAGGTGTATTTCTGTAGTGACTATACCCACTGCTTTCTTTCCGAATGTTGTGCTATCCTGTAAATTGGGCCATGTTTAGCAGCTTTCTATGAGAGAATATATTCGTTTGAATCTGTAACTCCACACATCATATAGGTTTCATATGTATAATGAAAAGACTTCTGGTTCCTTAGGTGTGTTTGACTGAAAACTGTACCCCCAGTTTTCTTTAACAAAGTTGTGCTATCCTGTAAATTGGGCCATATCTGGTATCTTTATCTGAGAGAATTTATGCGTTGTATCAATAACTCCTTTTGGCCTGAATGTTTCATACTTTTAACAAAAAGACTTCTGCTTTCTCTGGTGTGATTGTATACAAACTATACCCACTGCTTTTTTCCCCTAAGTTGTGCTATACTGTAAATTGGGCCATTTCTTTTTTTTTTTTATTGAAGTCTTTTTTTTTATTGTTTGTTATTATAGGGGTACAGATGTTTAGGTTACATATGTTGCCCTTGCCCCCCCTTCCCCCCAAGTCCCAGTTTCAAGTGTGTCCATCTCTCGGATGGTGTGCATTGCACACTTTGTGTATGCATATATCTGTCCCCTCCTCCCCCTCGCCCCTCCCCTTCCCCCTCTCTCCCTCCCCGACATCCAATAGATGTTATTCTTATACGTACACTTACGTGTTGTTCAGTTACTACCAATTTGATGGTGAGTACATGTGGTGCTTGTTTTTCCATTCTTGGGATACTTCGCTTAGTAGAATGTGTTCCAACCCAGCTTTCTCTGAGAGAATGTATTTGTTTGTATCTGTAACTCCATTCGGCTTAAAACTTTCATACTTTTAATCAAAAGACTTTTGGTTTCTTAGGTGTGTTTGACTAAAAGCTATACCTCAAAGTTGTGTTATCGTGTAAATTGGGCCATGGGTAGTAGCCTTCTCTGAGAGAATGTATGTGTTTGTATCTGTAACTCCATTCGGCCTAAATGTTTCATACTTATTATGAAAAGACTTTGGTTTCTTAGGTGTCTTTGACTACAGACTATACCCACTGCTTTCCTTCTCAAAGTTGTGCTATTATGTAAATTGGGCCATGTCTAGCAGCTTTCTCTGAGAGAATGTATGAGTTTGTATCGGTAACTCCATTTGGCCTTAAACTTTCATACTTGTAATGAAAAGACTTCTTCTTTCTTAGCAGTGTTTCAGCACTAACTATACCCACTGCTTCCTTTCCCAATGTTGTGCTACCCTGTAAATTAGGCCATCTCTAGCAGGTTTCCCTGGGAAAATGTATATGCTTGTATCTGTAACTCCAATCGGACTAAAGGTTTCATACTTACAATGAAAATAGTTCTAATTTTTAGGTGTGTTTGACTATAAACTATACTCACTACTTTCTTTCCCAACTTTGTTCTATCCTGTAAATTCGGCCATGTCTAGCAGTTTTCTCAGAGAGAATATATGCGTTTGTATCTGCAACTCCATTCATCTTAAAGGTTTCATACTTATAATGAAAAGACTTGTGGTTCCCTAGGTTTGTTTCACTGCAAACTATACCCCCTGCTTCCTTGAACAAAATTCTGCTATCCTGTAAATTGGGCGATGTCTAGAGTTTTCTCTGAGAGAATGCATGCCTTTGTATCTCTAACTCCATTCCTCCTAAAAGTTTCATAATTGTAATGAAAAGACTTCTGCTTTCTTAGGAGTGTTTCAGTACACAGTATACCCACAGCTTTTTTTCATAAAGTTGTGCTATCCTCTCAATGCGGCCATGTTTAGCAGCTTTCTCTGAGAGAACGTATGCGTTTGTATATGTAATTGAATTTGACCTAAATGATTCACACTCATTATGAAAAGATTTCTGCTTTCTTAACTGTGATTGACTACAAACTATACACATTGCTTTATTTCCCAAAGTTGTGCTATACTGTAAATGGGGTGATGTCTAGAGCTTTCTCTGAGAGAATGTATGCATTTGTATCTGCAATTCCATTCATCTTAAAGGTGTCATACTTATAATGAAAAGATTTCTGGTTCATTAGGTGAGTTTCACTGCAAAGTATACCCCTGCTTTCTTTAAAAAGTTGTGCTATCCTGTAAACAGGGCCATGTCTAGAGCTTTC
Source organism: Indri indri (assembly GCA_004363605.1). Taxonomy (NCBI): domain Eukaryota; kingdom Metazoa; phylum Chordata; class Mammalia; order Primates; family Indriidae; genus Indri; species Indri indri. The sequence continues at coordinate 4,661 of RJWJ010019301.1, read as the reverse complement.
TCTGAGAGAATGTATGCATTTGTATCTGCAATTCCATTCATCTTAAAGGTGTCATACTTATAATGAAAAGATTTCTGGTTCATTAGGTGAGTTTCACTGCAAAGTATACCCCTGCTTTCTTTAAAAAGTTGTGCTATCCTGTAAACAGGGCCATGTCTAGTATCTTTTTCTGAGAGAATGTCTGCATTTATATCAGTAACTCCGTTCGGCCTAAAAGTTTCATACTTATAATGAAAAGACTTCTGCTTCCTTAGGTGTGTTTGACTATAAACTATACCGACTGCTTTCTTTCCCAAAGATGTGCTTCATGTAAATTGGGCCATGTATAGCAGCTTTCTCTGAGAGAATTTATGCATTTGTATCTGTAACTCCACTTGGCCTAAAGGTTTCATACTTATGATTAAAACACTTCTGCTCTCTTAGGAGTGTTTCAGTACACACTACACCCATTGCTTTGTTTCCCAAAGTTGTGCTATCCTGGAATTTGGGCCACGTCTAGCAGCTTTCTATGAGAGAATGTATGCCTTTGTATCAGTAACATCATTCGGCCTAAAAGTTTCCTACTTATAATGAAAAGACTTCTGCTTTCTTAGGTATGTTTTAATACAAAGTATACCTACTGCTTTGTTTCCCAAAGTTGTGCTATTCTGTAAATTGGGCCATTTCTAGCATCTTTCTCTGAGAGAATATATGCGTCTGTATCTGTAACTCCATTCGGCATTAAGTTTCATACTCATAAGGAAAAGACTTTTGGTTTCTTAGGTGCGTTTGATTACAAACCATACCCACTATTTTCTTTCCCAAAGTTGTGCTATCCTGTAAAGTGGGCCAAGTGTAGCAGCTTTCTCTGAGAGAATGTATGTGTTTGTATGTCTAAGGCCATTTGGCCTAAAAGTTTCATAATTATTATAAAAAGACTTCTGCTATCTTAGGTGTGTGTGACTACAAACTATAACCTCTGCTCTCTTTCCCAAAGTTATGCTATCCTGTAAGTTGGGCCATCTCTAGCTGGTTGCTCAGAGAGAATGTATATGCTTGTATCTGTAACTACAATAGGCCTAAATATTTCATACTTAGAATGAAAAGAATTCTTCTTTCTTTGTTGTGTTTGACTATGAACTATACCCACTCTCTTCTTCCCCAAGGTTGTGATATCTTGTAGATTTGGCCATGTCTAGCCGATTTCTCTAAGAGAATGTATGTGTTTGTATCTGTAACTGCATTCACCCTAAAACTTTCATACTTATAATGAAAAGACTTATGCTTTCTCATTTGTGTTTGACTACAAACTATACCCACTGCTTTCTTTCCCAAAGTTGTGCCTACTGTAAATTGGGCCATATCTAGCACCTTTCCCTGAAAGAATGTGTGCATTTCTATCTGTACTCCGTTCGGCATAAAGGTTTCATACTGATAATGAAAAGACTTCAGCTTTCTTTGGAGTGTTTCAGTACAAACTATACCCAAAGCTTTCTTTCCCAAAGTTTTGCTATCCTGTAAATTGTGCCAAGTCTAGCACCTTTCTCTGAGACAATTTGGACGTTTGTATCTATAACTCCATTCAGCTTAAAAGATTCATACCTTTTATGAATAAACTGCTTTCTTAGGTGTGTTTCACTACAAACTATACCCACTGCTATCTTTCCCAAAGTTGTGCTTTTCTGTCAATTGGGCCATGTCTAGCAGCTTTGTCTGAGAGGATGTATGTCTTTGTATCTGTAACTCTATTTGTCCTGAAGGTTGCATACTTACGATAAAAAGAATTCTGGTTCCTTAGGTGTGTTTGACTGCAAACTATACCCCCTGCTTACTTTAACAAGGTTGTGCTATCCTGTAAATACCACAACGTCTGGTATCTTTTTCTGACAGAATGTATGCATTTGTAACAGTAACTCCATTCGGGCTGAAAGTTTCATAATTATAATGAAAAGGCGTCTGCTTTCTTAGGTGTGTTTGACTACAAACTATTCCCATTGCTTTTGTTCCCAAAGTTTTGCTTCGTATAAATTGGGCCATGTCTAGCAGCTTTCTCTGAGAGAATGCATGCATTTGTATCTGTAACTCCATTCTCCCTAAATGTTTCATACTTTTAACGAAAAGACTTCTGCTTTAGGGGGACGAGCCAAGATGGCAGATGAGAAAAGCCACAAGTCAGAGTGTCTCTGCGAAAAAGACAAATTTTAGAAAAAAGAGAAAAAAATAAACTAGCAGAGAAACATAGATCAGGTGAGGGTCAGAAGGAAGGGTGCCTGAAAATACCGGAGACTCCACGGGTAGACGTTGTGGAGGAGAACTGGAAGGAGAAAGGTCCCAAGAGGCTTGGAGATCAGCGACAAGTGTAGGTGGAGCAGTTAACTTCCACGTCCCTTGCATCTCGGACTGCTGGTGGGCTCCTGAGTGGTTGGAGAGACCTGCCAACACCAGCCCAGAGATGGCTGCCACCAGTGAGCAGTGGCCTCTTGTGGACACAGCGCCGGGTTCCCAGCTCCCTCGAGGCACCTCCCTGGCACAGGCCAACTCCATCCACAGACGCCATAGTGCTCCATTCTCTCCTTCCCCCTCCCTACCTGAGGGTGCCCAGAGAGACAATTTAACCGTCACACGAAGGCATCTCCAAGGAATGGGCCTTTTCCTTTTAGGGCCATACAGCAGACTCAGGGGTACTCAGACTGCGAGCTCCCTACCTGCCAGCCCTCCCAGGTGCTGCTTGCCTGGGAACTCCAGGAGAGCGGGGCAAATCCCAAGGTGGAGTGAAATCGATCCAGGTTGGGCACCCTGTAGGAGATGCAAGTTCAGCACCCATCCCCCTGGCAGGGTCAAGGATCGATCTCCAGGGCCCAGGGGACAGGCCTGCAGGCAAGACCCCATACACCCAGGTCACAATCGTACTGCCCTAGGGCACGGAGGAGTGATCTGTGAAAGAGCCTATTGAGGAGTGTGTGCTTTCAGGAGCAGATCAGCGTGCCTGAGCACAGCCCTCCTCCCAAAAGAGGGCTGTGCACCGAGCTCACGCCCTCCTCCCAAAAGAGGGCTGTGCACCCAGTTCAGGCTGCGATCCTGGGTAAGGAACCTCCCGGCCCACGTCACAGCCAGGGGAGATCCATCTGCCTGAGATCCCGCTTGCTGGCAGAGGCCTGGGAGAGGCCACGGAGAGGGGGAGAGTGGAGGGGAGCGAGACTTGCTCCAGAGTTCGGGTCTTGGACAGCCCCACCCTCCAAGCCCAGACGTTCAGCTGAGTGGAGCCATTTCAGCCCCTCCCAGCAGCTTTGCACAGAAACAAAGAGCAGACCTTTGACCCCTGCTAACAGCAGTTGTGGAGCCTGAGGGCAGGCTTACCCAACCCAGCCCCACCCAGACTCACTCCCGGTCCTGCCCGCACTGAGGTGGAGAACAAGGACACACCTGGAAAACCCAGGGCCCCACACATCACCCGAGGCACAAGAGGTCCTCTCTAAAGGAACAGGAGCTAGTTACAGGACCCAAAAACAGCACCCTCCTCCACGCAGTGCCACCTACAGACAGGGAGGTCATCCTGCACACACTTTTACTTCATGTACTGCATCTACTGATTCATCATAAAGGGTGTGGTTGAATGTCACCCACAAACACCATCTACTGGCTCAGAGACTAAACAGGGCTGTTGTTATCCAAACAAAAACCTAAATGCAAGAAGGAACAACTGATCCAGATGGGAAGGAACCAGCGAAAGAACTGTGAAAGTATAAAGACTCAAACGGAATGCACACCCCAAAAGAGGAACAACCGCTCCCCAGCAATGTACATTAACCAAACTCAGAACACTAAAATGACAGAAGAAGAATTTCAAACATAGATTGTAAGAAAACTGAATGATATGCAAGGAAAAAAAGATAACCAACACAAAGAAACCACAAAAAAATCCAGGACTTGGAAGAATAACTCACTAAATAAATTGAAATATTAAAGAAAAATCAAACCAAACTCTTGGAAATAAAGGACTTATTCAGGGAACTACAAAACACTGTGGAAAGCCTCAAGAACAGGGTAGATCAAACAGAAGAAAGAATCTCAGAGATTGAAGACAATTCCTTGAATCAAATAAGTCAGTCACAGAGATTGAGCAGAAAATTAAGAGAAAAGAAATAAGCCTACAAGAAATGTGGGATTATGTGAAAAAACCGAATCTGAGGGTGATAGGGGTTCCGGAAGGTGAAGAAGATAACACTCAAAGGCTGGATAACCTATTTGAAGAATTAATAGAGGAGAATTTCCCAGGCCTTGCTAAAAATCTAGATATGCAGGTACAAGAAGCTCAACGGACCCCAGGGAGAGTCAATGCAAATAGGAATACACCACATCATGCAGTGATCAGATTGACCAAAATAGCCACTAAAGAGGCCCTTCTAAGAGCAGTAAGGCAAAAGAAACAAGTTACATACAAAGGAAACCCAACATAAAACTCCAGATTTCTCAACTGAAACCATACAAGCAAGAAGAGACTGGGGCCCCATTCTCACTCTTCTGAAACAGAATAATGCCCAGCCTAGAATCTTGTACCCTGCTAAACTAAGTTTCATATATGAAGGAGAAATAAAGACATTCTCAGATAAGCAAAGACTGAGGGAATTCACCAACACAAGACCAGCTCTCCAAGAAGTACTCAAAACAGAATTACACAAGGA
>RJWJ010019300.1:0-30474 GCA_004363605.1 Indri indri | reverse complement strand
CTGTGTTGTCATATTCAAGCCCCTCCCTCTAGGCATAGTAGCCACATTCTGAGACATCAGGAAGACCTGTGAACCCAATACCCAACTGTATCTCCTGTCTCAGGATCATCTTTGGCTTCTACCCTCTTGCCACATAGGCATGTGCCTTGCCCTGTCCCTGTTCTGCCTTTGGGCTTGGTGTCATGTGGCTATGCCAATCGTGCTCCTAACCCAGCCTTGGGGACCTTCTTACACCCTCTGTCAGGTTTTACCCAGCCATCTAGCCCTATCGACTGTACCTGTCATTTGCCTGCATGTCTTGGGTGTGTTCTTCCAAATCCTAGGAAATATTTCTATTTAGAGGAACAATAGAACCTTGTGACTAGCTTCATCACACAGGCTTTTTAAGCCAACAGAATTCTTTGTGATAGCATTTTCTGGCACTGGCATTTTAGAGATAGCCGTCTAAAAACAGTGACTCGTGAAAGGAGACTAGCAGAAGGATTCGTGGCCAGGTGTATTGAGATTGACACAGTGTGTGCTTGTCACCACATACTGTCTTCTGGAACAGTATGCATTTATGCATCTGACCACATACAGCCTTTCTTTTGAACTGGATTTTACCTGATCAATTAGAAAGCCCCTCCCCACTTTTGCTCATGTGCAGAGACATTTCAATCTTGTACATGTATCAGTGAAGGAGCAGGGTCCAACTCATGAGAGTTTATATTTCCTTCAGCTACATACCATAATTCTTTGGTTCCCTTTCTCTTTTTTATTCAGATCGATCCCATGTTTCAGAAGACTGCAGCTTCATTTGATGAGTGTAGCACAGCAGGGGTATTTCTCTCTACCCTCCACTGCCATGATTATACAAGCGAGCTGCTTTTTCCTTCCGACGTCAAGACTCTTCCCGCTGGAGAACCTCTTGAGTTGCCAGATTTAGGTTGGGTAGAAATGACAGATTTAAAAAGTAAGTACAGCCTGGGCATGGTGGCCCATGCCTGTAATCCTAGCACTTTGGGAGTCCAAGGAGGGAGGATTGCTTGAGCCCAAGAGTTCGAGAGCAGCCTGGGCAATAATGAGTCCCAGTCTCTACAAAAAATTAAAATATTAGTTGAGCGCGTGGCATGCATCTATAGTCCCAGCTACTTGGGAGGCTGAGGCAGGAGGATCGCTTGAGTTTGAGTTTGCAGTGAGCTATGAGTATTCCACTGCATTCTAGCCCTGGCAACAGAGCAAGACCCTGTCTCCAAAAAATATATAAATAGATAAAAAGTAAGTACAAATAATGCCTTTTACCAGAGCATTTCAGTTATTGGAGAAGTTTCTATATAGAACCATGGTGTATAATAAGCCCATCATGCTCTTGTGTTGCTTAAATCAGTGGTCCCCAACCTTTTTGGCACCAGGGACCAGTTTCATGGAAGACAATTTTTCCACAGACTGGGAATGGGGTGGGGGGTGTCATGGTAGTGGGGGGCTGTGATCAGAGCTCAGGTGGTGATGCATGGCCCATTTCCTAACAGGCTACAGACTAGTAATGGGCCGTGGCCTGGGAGTTGGGGACCGCAGGCTTAAATTACTCAGAAGGTTCCTCTGGAATGCCAAATTGGGTATCCTTTTAGGAGAGCCCAGCAACCCACTAACTTTTGTCCTCTCTACAACATGAAGTCTAAAATAGTAAGCCATTGCCTCTTGGTCTATATGTGCCACATACTTTAGGTGCTCACTGTTTGCAGCCAGCTGTCACTGTCAGGGCTCATCCTGGAGTGTCAGAGTTTGGACTTGGGAAGGGGGCTTAAAGAGACCTTTATCTAGCTACAGAGGCCTTATTCTTTGTTACCAATCCAGGAGTCCTGAGGAGAAGAGGGCATTATCAATTGTTTTGAGACTCCTCTGTGGCAATCTCAGAACTGACTTTTCCTATTATCAGTCCCCTGTATTGGCTTGGCAAAGATTTTAACATCCCTCCCATTCTACCCATTCATCCCCTGCTTGGGGGACCTTCTCAGGATGTTGTGACAGGGTGAGGGCAGGTGTGAAGGCCAGGTGCATGCAGTGTAATAGCTGCACTTGTGTGTAATCATTTTTACGTGTTGAATGAAATTGATCTTTACCCTCCAGGGCTATATAAGTATGACCGTACCAATTCTTGTCCTTTCTATTCTTGCCTAAATTTTGCTTAGTGTAACTGTTTTATGCTAATGTTCTATTTTCCAAGTTTATGCTCTCTGCTGGGGCTCTAGTCATCTGAGTTAAGTAATCTCTAGTTAGTTTAGTTTGGGACTAAAAATAAGTACCATTTCATGATTGCTTATGTGCTAGTGTATTTTTTTCACATCAGTGGGTAATGTGCCAACGTTGGAGCAAGGTTTGAGGGAAGCACAACTCACAAAAGTGTGTGAAAACCCAGTTGTCACACTTATGAACTATAAAAGGATCTACTTAGCATACTTTTAAGAAGAGTTTTTGATTTCCCAACTATAGCATAGGGTACAGAGTTCATTTCACAATCAAATGTCTGTGCTTCAGATTTCTCTCTCTAGTATTTTACTGATTCGTGGAATGACAGTGCATTAGCCTAACCCCAATGTCGGTGTTGCCTGGAGAGTCCAACACACAGAGGTTGGCTGCCAGCCAGCCAGCCAGCCACTGTTCACACTTGAGCCTCTGCTGGAGAACAGTGAGGTGACTGTGTGCCTCTCCTCTCTATTGTGCCCCTTGGTGTCATTTTGCAGGGAATGAGGAACGTACTTGACCCACCTCTAATCTCTCTTTGTGTTCTTGCGGTCCTTTCCAGTGCCCTTGCAGCAGTGTACGGAAGATCGCCAGATCTGCCCTTCCCTGGCCGGATTCCAGTTTACTAAATGGGACAGTGAGACACATAATGAGGTGTGGTCAACTTTTGGACTTCTAAGGGCTCTGGGCACTTCTCCAGCGGCTTGTGGTTTCAGTTAGATGGCCCAGGATTAGTTCTGCCCATTGGGAACCAAAACTGTGGCATCATTTTTTATTTAGTCAGGAGTAGAGAAAATATTTCCTTTGGCACTTCTGTAGGGACAGAAAACCTGGGGGGGGGGTCGTGACCCCCAGCAGGACTATTATACAGCTAAATGAGTTCTGGGATCAGCTTCATGTTCTCTCTTCTGCTTCCCAGGGGTGAGATGGCCCTGCCATTAATGGGTGAACCTTTTTTGTCAGATTTACTCTCAAATGTGGTTATCCTAGTGGCCTTTGGTTTCTGAGGCTGCTGTCAAGCTTGAGGAATTTCCTGCTCTTTGGGGTTGAGTCCCTCGGCACAGAGTTTCCTGAGAATTGTCATGCGTAGAGCTTTCCTCTGTGTATTTTTAGCATGGCCTCCTTTAGCCTACTTATTACAACTTCCAAAATAAATGGTCTCCATGGAAAACTATTTTCTCTAAACATGCAGTTAATGGATGAAGATTCCTGTTTCACGTTTTACAAAATGTGCCTGCCAACAATACAGCTTCATCCTGTGCTGCACAATATAAATTTCCTCAGCACTATCATAAGAACTCTGGGTCCAGCAGTTGGTGGGTGGGGAAGGGTGGTGCAGGGGAAGGAGAAGGCTGGAAACTGGAATTTAAGGTTGAGAAGGCTGTCCCTCCAATGGCGAACTGGTGTGGTTATAGGAAGCAGAACTTGAGAACCTTTGTTTTGTCCCTCTAGTCTGTGTCGGCCCTGGTAGACAAGTTTAAGAAGAATGACCAGGTATTTGACATCAATGCCGAGGTTGAGGAGAGTGACTGTGGGGACTTCCCTGATGGGCCTCTGGAGGACGACTTTGATGCCAATGATGAAACTGACCACCCTGCAGCTGGGGATCACGAGGAGTTCAGGAGCTGGAAGGAGCCCTCCCAGGTTCAAAGTTGCCAGTAAGGCTCTCAGGGTCACAGAAAATGTTTCCGTAGGAGTTTTCCATCCATTCTTAACAGATTTTCTGCTGGGGGTAATCTAATTTCATTTCTGATTGGCTAGGCTGGTGTGAACTGTTGTACACATCAGCTGAGCCCTTCTGACTCATAGAGGAATCACACCTGCCATTGAATCTTAGTTCAGTCACTTTGGTTATAAAACTGACATTGTAGGAGTTTGTAAGGATTAGAACACTAAAAAGTGCTGGAACAAAGTACCTGGGATCTAGCAGCTACTTTAGTCTGGCTGTTGTTACCACATGCATTTTTATGCATCTTTTCTACACACTGCGTATAGTCTAGCTTTTGGAGATATCACTGCATATCGGTTACAGACAGAAACAGGCTTATGTGTTGCTCACAGAAAAAGTGGCCTGAAGGATAAGCAAAGATGGGTATTAGGCAGTTTGGATTACCAGGTAGGCAGACTGGGCATGAGCAAAGCAAGGAGAACTAAATCAACCAATAAAATTGAGCATATTTGGAGGAGGGCTAGGAGAGTTGGTCTTTAGTAATTTAAATGTTTGATTACTCCAGTAAGCATCATTAAAAAAAAATCAGAACTTGGTTGGCCTTTATTATTTATAGTTTATAGATTAGTGTTGTTTTAATTTTAGATATGATTTAGAAGCAGAATCCCACAACCCTTTAGTGTGTAGGACCTCTAAAGGCCTTGAATGGGCCTGGGAGTAGGAGATTCCATGGGATTAGAGTAAATAGTTCCTGTGTTAACTATCATGTCTGTAACATAGCTTTGCAAGCCTGGGATTGGAGACAGCCAAGCTGGTTTAGTTTGGGTAAAACCTTAGAAGTTATAGAGTGTAATTTCCCACTATGACAAAAATCCCTTCAAAAACACTGCTCGAATGTCTCCAGGATAAGAGATTTCTTTTTTAAGCATAGTTTATCCATGTGGAAAATGATTAGGCTAATAATGTCTCTCAGAATCCAAGTAGAAATTTGGGGGAGCTGAACATTTGGCACCTCCAGGTGAAATTACCCATCCAGGCCCATTAGCATCCTCCTCTCCTGATTCATACTATTAACATAGCTGTGGTTTTGCCCTATTCCCATTTTGTCTTCTAAGAAGTGAGAAATGGCAGGCAGGTGAGTGGGATAAACTTTTCTAATGTCATTTTCAAATGTCAGAGTAGAGTTGTCACTTTTCTTAAAACAGTGAGGTGACATCTGAGGGACTCACAGTAACAAAGGGCTTCAATGACTTCCATTTTGTTTTGGAAGATGTTTTCTGCTGGTTATTTTGAATAAATATCTCCATTTCTCTCCCCAGTTCCATACAACACAAAATCTTAGACTCTATCCTACTGAGTGCACTAGGGGTAGTAGGCTGTGGTTCTAGTCTCAGGTTTTGTTCCTCCTGCCTCAGCCTCCTGTGTAGCTGGGACTACAGGCATGTGCCACCACAGCCTGTTAATTTTTCTGTTTTTAGTAGAGATGGGGTCTCACTCTTGCTCAGGCTGGTCTTGAACTCCTGACCTCAAGGAGTCCTCCCCACGTTGGCCTCCTGAGTCTTAGGATTATAGGCCTGAGCCACTGCTCCTGGTTGTCATAGCCGTTTGGGGTCTTTGTTTTCTCATCCATAAAATGAAGGGTGGAACTAGATGATAATAGGAATATGTGATGTTTATTGAGCTGCTTATTATTCTGACTTTGTGTCAGACATGATAACAGATGCCTTACATGTGTTATTCACATAATTTATATAACATATAGAAGAATGTAATTATTTAATCCTTGCAACAACTCTGTAATTAGGTCCTGTTACCCACATTTTTCAGATGACGAAGCAGGCTCATTGGGGTTAAGTAATGATGTGGAGCTGGTTGTCCACCCAGTACCTTTGACCAGTCCTGGGGTGTATGTACTGAGCTTTGGATGGAAGGCTTCAGTCCAGACAACCTAACTGAGAATCTCAGTGGGTAGAAGTGAGTAGGCAATGATCACCATCCCCAGGTGATTGCATTGTGTGTCCAGGATTGAAAACCACTATACTCTACTGAAAGGTCTTCAAGGCCCTCTAGCTCAAGGTGGGGTGGGGGCGATGCTGAATAATAAATACCAGTGTTATGTACGATGCCCCATGTTATTGGTTCCTGAATGGCAACACTTTGGACAACTGTGCACAGTGTAAAAGTGGAGCTGTTTGTGCACATACACTAATAAGGCCTAATCTGCCAAAGTGCCTAATGTCTAAGAGCAGCTCAGGTACCTCCCCTCTCCCTGCAGCGGCGGGGCCAAGTGTTCTCTAGCTGACCCGTCTGTGGTACAGGTGTGCTTTTATAGTGTGCTCACTGTGTTTAAAGACCTAGTCAGGGGTCAGGGCCCAGAGTACAGCCTCCTTTGTTCATGTGAGAATGAAGCATTCTGCTGCATGCTGGTTGATGTGCTAGGAGTCAGCGGGGAGGAGACCTTTAACTTGCCAGTATTAGGGCAACAGGACTGAACCGGGGCTAAGTTGAAGGAGAAGCTCTGTGATATTAAGCGGGGGAGGACAGAAGAAATAAAGAGTTCCACTGGAGAGGACGGGAAAAGTTTGATGGAGGGGGCAGGCCTTGAAAAATGGATAAACTGTGGGTTAGTTTAGTCACTGAGTGGTGAAGTTAGGACTGGTTGGGTACCTGCCACACAGCATTGTATGTTGAAACAATTATTGAATGGCGTTCAGGAAGGCCACACAGCTTCTGTCCAACCCTGGTCCACAGACTCTTGAGAATGGGAGCCAAGCTCTTCATATCTTTGCCTATAAATTCCCAGCCCAACTGCCAATTTTGTTTGTTTGTTTGTTTGAGACAGAGTCTCGCTTTGTTGCTTGGGCTAGCGTGAGTGCTGTGGTGTCAGCCTAGGTCACAGCGACCTCAAACTCCTGGGCTCAAGTGATTCTCCCACCTCAACCTCCCGAGTAGCTGGGACTACAGGCGCAAGCCACCACACCTGGCTAATTTTTCGTTTCTATTTTTAGTTGACTGGCTAATTTTTTTTCTATTTTTAGTAGAAATGGGGTCTTGCTCTTGCTCAGGCTGGTCTTGAACTCCTGACTTCAAGCAATCCTCCTGCTTCGGCCTCCCAGAGTGCTAGGATTACAGGCGTGAGCCACCATGCCCAGCCCCAACTGCCAAAATTTTAACAAAAGAATAGCCATGAGAATTGAGTGGGGATGCTATCGAAACCATCTTATTTCTCCCTTTGGAGTTCACAATGCAGTACATTTGTTACTTAATAACATAGGCTAGGTATCAGGTATTATTATAGCACTAGGGCTTACAGACTAGAAATGTGATTTTTTTAAGTGTATTTTAGTTTTTTAAGTTAAGTTTTAATAGCAATAAATGTATAAATACCATTTGCTACTTTTGTTTTTTAAAGATTCTGTAGATAAAGCCAAAGTCGTCTTTTCAAAGCTTTTTCAGCTTATTCTATAGGGCTTGATTTAAAGGGGATTTATAGGTATGGCTCAATACAAATATAAAGCCACTCTTAAGTTTCCTTGTTACCTTTACCTTTAGAGGGCAGTACAGCAGCACTAACATGCTTCCTCTCATGTTGGAGCCCTTTAGGAGAGAGCTACCTCATGCATTCTGGTACCTTGCAGAAAGGGTCAAAAGCCAAAGCAAACCCGTCATGCTGGACTGGCCACTTAGATACTTTACAAACACAACAAAGAATAAAGCTGATGACTTAATAGATTATAAGGGGGCCTAGTGGTTGAGGGACTAAAAATGTAAATTAGAACATCTCGTTTTACCTTTAGTAGGAATTATAGTGGTGTCTCTTGGAGCCCTTATTTATAGAAAGATGGTGAGGAAAGAATGAGGGACTGTCATCTTGTGTGGCAAGAAGCCTTGTGTATGGAAAGATGCTGAGGCTGGGATTCAGGGAATTATGTCTGATTCCTAGCTCTGGCATTTTACTAGCTGTATAATCTTATGTAAAAACTTAATTTCTCTGTACCTCTGTCTTCCTATCCATCAAATGGGTAGACTAACATTTTTTGAAGCACTTTGAAACTTCTGAAGTACTTGTGTAAATATGATCATATTATAAAATTAAGAGAAGCGAAAGCACTTGAGAAGTAAAAACTAAGGGATTGTTAATAATGAAGTGTTTATATTGGACTTCCTCTTAGAAATGCTGCTCATTTGTGGAAAAGTAGGTAGGTAGAGTCTTTAATGACATCATATGCTCCTTTACATATAAATACACAATTATATGTAGTACGTGTACAAACATGATTTCATGTGTGTTACAGGGAAGAAACGATTTCTCTTGGGGATGGAGATATTAGGACCATGTGCCCTCTTCTTTCCATGAAACCTGGAGAATACTCCTATTTCAGTCCCCGGACCATGTCGATGTGGGCTGGCCCAGATCACTGGCGCTTTAGGCCTCGGCGCAAACGTATGTACTTCTAGATGGCACTTTAAGGAAAGAATGGTGTAGATGACCAGCCAGTCAGCAGTTAGTCAAGGAAGGGAAATGCCAGTTGTGGCTCTGTTGTACCTCCTGATAAGCTGAAGAAGCATACACATGAGCCAGCCTCCTGAATGGACAATCACTTGGCCTGGCCTGGAATGAAGGCTCAGTTAAAATCTAGGCCTCTGAATGGGAAGAATAAGTACCTGGAGTGAGGAGAACTGGACTTACAACCTCACACTGCTCCCTAGTATCCGCATGACTTTACACAATGGCACTAGGCGGAATGATCACCGAGCTCTAGAGGGCACAGTAGTTATTGCACAAGCCAGCACTCTGCAGATTGCAGAAGGGCTGTGCCAGCATTACATGTTTTGCATTCTCTCTTTGAAAGGAAGGAATTAGCATGTTTTTTATGTGTTTTGTTAGCCAAAATACAAATTATAAGTTTAGGACAAAAATGAGGTGTATGATTTAGCATTCCTGCTACTGTCGTGATGCTCAGACACAAATGCCATCTTGTTGATAGCGCTGTCAGTGGATAAGTAAATAATTTAGTCCACACAGGTGAAACAGGATTGACATCTATTTTCATTTCTGCAGAAGATGCTCCCTCCCAATCAGAGAACAAAAAGAAGAGTACAAAGAAAGATTTTGAAATTGACTTTGAAGATGATATTGACTTTGATGTATATTTTCAAAAAACAAAGGTTTGTGTTGGATTTATTAGTATTTGTGCTTTCTTAATTTACTCTTTGCACTTCTCTTTCCCTTTCACCTGTGATTTTTTTCTGTAAGAGACCGTGTCTAGCTCTGTCACCCAGGCTGGAGTGCCATGGTGTCATCATTAGCTCACTGCAACTTCAAACTCCTAGACTCAAATGATCCTTCTACCTCAGCCTCTCGAGAAACTGGGTCTACAGGTGTAGCACACCTGGCTAATTTGTCTATGTTTTGTACAGATGGGGTCTCTCTGTGTTGCTCAGGTTGGTCTCAAACTCCTATGCTCAAGCGATCCTCCCACCTGAGCCTCCCAAAGTGCTAGGGTTACAGGTGTGAGCCACCACATTGGCCTCATTTTTAAAAATTCATTATAAATTTAACTCTCAGAGTACATGGATGGTTTCATTTTTCCTCTTTCCCTAAAAGCACTTTTGAAAAATAGTCCCAAACTCAGTGGCAGAAAGAATCAAATTTAGAATAAGGAGAATAATATCTATAATAACAAAATCACTTTTTTAGACAGAATCGTGGAACTCTGATGGTAGACTAATTGTCCAGACCCAAACTCCTATAAAAAACAAACAAAAAAACATGTTTTGACCATCGTTATTAAAGATGCCTAAAAAACACATATATATATTTTTTTAATTAATAGGCTGCTATTGTTCTGGCCAAGTCCACTTTGGAGAACCAGAATTGGAGAGCCACCACTCTTCCTACGGATTTCCACTATGATGTTGATACTCTTGTCCAGCTTCATCTCAAACCAGGCACAAGGGTAAGGCTGGTTCTTGGTTCCTTTAAGCTGCATTGTTGCCAAGCCTGCTGACAGCATGCAAGGAATCAAGGCGCTGGTAGTGTGACTGTTAAGTATTGCATGCTACAGGAAAGGAGAGCGTGTGAGGAGGGATATGTGTTAGCTCAGGGGAATTGCTAGGCGATCAAATGAAGCTAAAGAGAAAAGCTTATAGGATAGATGCACACTAAAGACTCGGAAATATCTTACCTGACTAGAATGCCAGACACTGAAGACCCCATGCTGAAATGCAGTAAGGGTGAGTGTAAAGTCTTTTGATAAAGTTTACAAAAATTTTAGTTATTTCTTGATTTTCTCACTTTCTCATTGAAGTTGTGGATTTACTCCCCAGGAGATACTTTACACAGTCCACATTGCCTTGTTCATGATCCAAGTATAGAAGTGAGCCCACGATGACCCATGGGGTCATATCCTCAGAGAGTCCCTAGTGCTGTACAACCTTCCTAGGGTCCTTCTAAGCCTGTTAAATAGAGTGCTCAGTCTAGACCACCTAGTGTTGTGCCCTGATTACCATCTACTTCATTCACCTGGGGCTCTCGTGGTGCTGCTAGCAAGTGTATGCCCCTGTTACCAGGGCAACCAGACACTACTGGTTCATACTAAGTTCTATTTCATGTAGATCCTCTGCTCAATTGCATTCCTGGTTGTTCTACTCTTGGTGTCAAGTATATGAACAGTTAGTTCATAGTTTCCTCTTCTTTATTTTGCCTATTTTTCCACAAAATCTTAATGATATGTATGTATTTCCCTGAATTTACTGATATCTCACATTCTGTTTTTGTAAACCAATCCAGATACATTTTTCTTTCTGGTCAATGTTGTCCACTTAATGGAAATACCCTTACAAACACAGAAAGAGATGCAAACTCTTAGTGGAAACTAAGTGGTTTCTTAGTGGAAACTATGGCTGTGGTCAATATTGGTAAGGTCCCCGCAGCAATAGTCATAGCACAGATAGGGCCCTGAGGTAGAAGAGTGGAGGAAGGCTGAGTGAAGGCAAGTGGTAGGACATTTCCACCAAGCCTTGCTCATCCCCAGGATGAAACTACTTCATAGGAACTTGTGCAGGGACTGCTGTCTCTGGTCAAAAGCCACACTCCTTTCCCTCCAGCCCTTATGAACCTGTCAGTAATGTGGCACAGTTTGCAAAGGTAAGGTGGTAATTTGCATATTCAGATATGAAGGTGGTAGAAGAAAGTCATTTAGCTCATTGCACTGGAGAGCCTGGGTTTTTTTTTGTTTTTTTCCTTCAAAATTGTTTCTTATAGAGGAAAGAACCTGTGCTTCTTATCCACAGGAATAAATTTTCCTGTTTGTAGTAGGGCAGCCAGGCAGCAGGAGCTGGAGATCCCTTATTCTTCCAGCAGAGCTGCATGGGGAAAATGACTATAGGCATACCTTGTTTTATTGTGCTTCACTTTACTGTGCTTCACAGATACCGTGTTTTTTTTGCAAATTGAAGGTTTGTAGCAACCCTGCATCAAACAAGTCTATGGGTGTGCCATTTTTCCAACAGCCTGTACCTACTTCATGTCTGTGTCACATTTTGGTAATTCTTGCAGTATTTCAAACATTTTCATTAATATTGTATCTGTTATGGTGATCAGTGACGTTTGACATTATCATTATAATTGATTTGGGGCGCCACAAACTGTGCCTATATAAGAATGTGAACTTAATATTGTATGTTCTGACTATTCCACTGACTGGCCTTTCCCCCATTTCTCTCTTCTCGGGGCTCCCTATTCCCTGAGATACAATATTGAAATCAGGCCAATTAATAATCCTACATTGGCCTCTAAGTGGATCTGGGCAAAGTCAGTTGAAAACCTTGTGGAAAGGACTCACATTCTAGAGGCCAGTAAGAACACTGATGATTCATGGGAGGAGGTCAAAATACCAACATTAACAGGAGTTTGGAAGAAGTTGATTCCAGTCCTCATGGGTGACTTTGAAAGGTTTAAGACTTCAATGGAGGAAGTCACTGCAGATGTAGTGGAAACAGCAAGAAAACTAGAATGAGAAGTAGAGCCTGAAGATGGGACTGAATTGCTGTAATCTCATGATAAAACTTGAACAGATGAGGAGTTGCTTATGAATGTGCAAAGAAAGTGGTTTCTTTTTTTTTTTTTTTATTTCTGCGTATTATGGGGGTATAAATGTTTAGGTTATGTTGCCCTTGCTCACCCCCCTGCCAGTCAGAGCTTCAAGTGTGTCCATCCCCCAGATGGTGCGCATCACACTCATTATGTATGTATATGCCCAGCCCCTCCTCCCCTCTCCCATCTGCCCAATGCCCAATAAATGTTATTCCTATATGTGCACTTAGGTGTCGATCAGTGAAACCAATTTGCTGGTGAGTACAAGTGGTGCTTATTTTTCCATTCTTGGGATACTTCACTTAGTAGAATGTGTTCCAGCTCTATCCAGGAAAATACAAGAGGTGCTAGCTATATCACCATTGTTTCTTATAGCTGAATAGTACTCCATGGTATACATATATGACATTTTATTAATCCACTCATGTATTGATGGGCACTTGGGTTGTTTGCACATCTTTGCAATTGTGAATTGTGCCGCTATGAACATTCGAGTGCAGATGTCTTTTTTATAGAATGTCTTTTGTTCTTTTGAGTAGATGCCCAGTAATGGGATTGCTGGATCAAATGGTAGGATCTACTTGTATCTCTTTAAGGTATTTCCACATTGCTTTCCGCAGAGGTTGCACTAGTTTGCAGTCCCAGAAAGTGCTTGAGATGGAATCTACTTCTGGTGAAGATACTGTGAACATTGTTGAAATGACAACAAAGGATTTATAATATTACTTAAGCTTAGTTGATAAAGCAGTAGTTTGAGAGGATTAACGTCAATTTTGAAAGTAGTTGTGTGGGTAAAATGCTATCAAACAGCATCGCAGGCTACCAAGAAATCTTTCGTGCAGCAAACTTCATTGTTGTCTTCTTTTAATAAATTGTCACAGCCACCCCAACCTTCAGCAACCCCCACCCCATCAGTCAACATTGTGACAAAACCCTCCACTAGCAAAAAGATTATGACTCGCTAAAGGCTCAGATGATTGTTAGTATTTTTTAGCAATAAAGTATTTTTAATTAAAGTATGTACATTGTTTTTAGACATAGTGCTATTGTATACTTAATAGACAACAACATAGCTGTAAGCATAACTTTTTTAAGCACTAGGAAACCAAAAAATTCCTGTGACCCGCTTTATTTACAGTATTTTCTTTATTCTGGTGGTCTGGAGCCAGACTCTAAATATCTCTGAGGTATGCCTGTATTAAGCACTGGACATTTGACTAGGGACTATTGAAAGTGTGCTCAGAGGAGAGTATTCTAAATGGAGAGGGATTTAGAAGTTATGTCACATGAGGAACAGTAGAAGAAAATGGGGCATTTCTTAATTCAATAAATATTTATTATTAAATATTATTTTTGAATTTGTATTACAGACACGTGAGTTTATTTGGGTTTTCGAAATACACAATTACATTAAAATATTTAGTGTACTCTTGTACACACCTCCAACCACATTTCCCCTGCTTCAGAGACACAGATGTCAGGTAAATCACTGATCTAAGGACCTGCAAGTATTTGAAGGGCTGTGTTCAAGAGGCACCCAAAAGCAGAGGCAGAGTTGTTCTGTGAGGCTCTGGAAGCAGGACAACGACCTATGAATGTAATTAGAGGGAAAGAGTTAAACGTTTCTCCTTTTGCTATGTAGGGAACAGTGGTTGCCCTCCAGGAATGGGACAAACCGACTGTTAATTAAGGTCATGGACTTTCTGTCAGAATTGTTTAAGTGCAACAAATTGATTTCCTTTTAGAGAGCTGTAGGTTTCCAACTTCTGTTTTTAGTGAAGGATTATTCTTACAGACAAAACTATGTAGAAGACCTAATTGCAAATCAGACAGAAATGGAGCTCCACTGGTTTATTTGGGATGAGTGGAGGCTCTGAGCCCTGCCACATCAGGCTTGCTGTGTGCAGTCGAAAAGTTCGTTGGACTTAGGTGGCTTGTCAGGGCCCTTCTAACTCTAAAATCATGTGATTCTGGGAGAGTATTGGCATAGGAACTAAGATTTCTTTCCCAAACCTAGTTCAGTAGCTTTTTTTTTTTTTTTTTTTGCCAAAGTCTCACTTTGTTGCTCAGGCTAGAGTGCAATGTCGTCATCACAGCTCGCTGCAACCTCAAACTGCTGGGCTCAAGTGATCCTCCTATCTCAGCCTTCCAAATGGCTGAAACTACAGGTGTGCACCACCGTGCCTGGCTAATTTACTGTATTTTTTGGTAGAGATGGGGTCTCACTCTTGCTCAGGCTGGTCTGAACTCCTGACCTCAAGTTATCCTCCCGCCTTGGTCTCCCAGAGTGCTAGGATTATAGGCGTGAGCCACCATGCCTGGCCAGTAGCTGCTTTTCTAAAAATTGCTTTCTGCATTTATTCTTTCCTTTATTCTAGTTACTTAAGATGGCCCAGGGCCAGAAGGCAGAGACTGAGCATTATGAAGAAATTGAAGACTATGATTACAACAACCCTAATGACACCTCCAACTTTTGCCCTGGATTACAGGTAAAGGGGGAAAAGAACTCAGTCCTCTCTTCTAAGCTGTGGAGTCTTTCTTTCCTGCTTCCCATCTCCCCCTTCCATATCGCAAGCAACTATAGAAAATTCCAAATCCATTGGGGGTTTTCTAGGTGCAGGGTCTGACTTCAGTATAGGGAACTGAGCAGAGCTGAGGAAACAGCCTCACTCTTGACCTGCCTTACCTCAAACTCTACACACAGGAAGCAAATAGCCACACTCCAGTGAGTGAGTTTGACATATGGATGGGTCTTTAGCCTGTTCTACAAGGTGCTAATCTTGGCTCTTTGAGGATTTCAAAGGAATGTAAAGACTTTCTGCTCTTAGGAGCTAATGTTTTGGCTGAGTAGACAAAACATAAACATGAGGTAAAAAAAAAAAAAAAAAAAAACCTAAGCGTTTGGGGTGTATTTCAGGAGACCAGGCTTCTAGCACTGATTTTAGTTCTCTCATTTGTGAACTTGTACGAGCCACTCCCCATCTTTAGATCTTGGTTTCATATCCCTTCTGTGTGTCTATTAATGAAAGAGCTTATAAAGGTAACAGAAATGGGAAAAATATTAGGTCTCATCTGTGTTCCTGTACATGGGGAGGGTGAAAAGAACTGGAAGAATAATTTATTTACCTTATTTTCTTACTTGGAGGAGAATTAGGCGGTTATATTTTAGTGAAGATCCAGACTGAACTCTTGACCAGTGCTTCTCAAACTTCAACGTGCATAAGAATCACCCAGGGAGCCTATTAAAAGACCAATTCCTGACCACCACCTCACCCCCACCCCGGAGATTCTGATCCACTCTGGGCATGGTCCCAAGACTGACTTTCTCACTGCCCTCCAGGTGGTCCCTCTGCTACTGACTGGATGACACCTAGAATCTCCTGTGCTCAGGTTGGGTGATGCGTGCTAGTCATGTCTCTGGTATTTGGAAAATGCTTTCTGTAAAATGAAGTCCTAAATTGATTAAAAGCAGAAGAGGACACTGGCAGTTAAGATTATTAAATTCCTTTTAATTCCTGCTCAAAGGGTCTCTTTTAAGGATGTTTCTAAGCTCCTCTGACAGCTTCCTCAAAACTGAAGAGCTATTTCTTTCCCCAGGCTGCTGACAGTGATTATGAAGAGTCGGATAACTTATTTGTGGGACCAGCTGGGACCTTCGACCTCACATCTTTTCCTTGTCATCCATCTAAGACAACACAAGAGAATGGTGACAATCCTGAAGTCCAAGGATTAGACATCACAACATATGGGGAGTCAAATCTGGTAGCTGAGCCTCAGAAGGTAAGGATGAAACAGCTGAGAATTACATAGTTTGCCTGAAATCTATTTAGTTTACCTCCTCTATGAGAGTCACATCAGTAATAGGTTTATATGCTAGTTCAGGTGAGGCTAGCTAGCTACATGGCTCTGAATTATCTTGGCCAGATTCAGTTTGTATTAAATTATGATGCATTAAACATTTATCTATTCTATACCAGATGGCAGACTTGGTGCTTTCATTAATATTTGATTCACTTACCTCTTTTACACTGGAATTCCAGGTTAGCCTTAATGTGGCTTGTATTAATACTTGATCAAAAAGAAATGAGATCTGACATGAGGTACTCTATTTTACTGTGCCCAAAGAGAGCTCTGTAATTCGGTTGAAACTGAATTCCTTCTTTATTGGAACTCTAGACTTTTGTTTTTATAGTGAATTGATGGTAAATGTTCTTTTTCTTCTGCTTAGTTTTAATTTGTCATATACTTATTTCAGGTGAATAAAATTGAAATTCAATATGCCAAGACTGCCAAAAAGATGGACATGAAGAAGTTGAAGAAGAGCATGTGGAGTTTGCTGACAGAGTTCTCCAGAAAGGAAACAGATACAGAGGTAAAGGTACCTTACTGGTTCTCTAGGTGCCCCAAATGTGGGAGTGGAGTGGCTGATTTCTACGGCTGGAAGATGCTTCAATTTGGTCAATGGCTCCAACACAGAAAAATTTATTCAAAAATATAAGGAAGACATCATGCCTCTAAGAAATGAACCAAGTACACGAACAGGCAGGTCACATGAAAGGTGATACAAATGGCAAACTAGTGCATAGGACGTGATTCAGTCTTGCTGGTAATCAAAAAGTACAAATGAAGGCATCTTCATGCTGCTTTAAAACAACAGCAGTTTTAGCAATTAAGTAGTGTTTTCCAGTACTGAGTTGAGGAAAATGTGGAGTAGTTATTCGCTGCTGGTAGCAATTTAAGTTGATGCATGACCCTATGACCCTTTTGGAAAGTAAATTATAACTACATCTTAGGTGCCATGAAATGTTTAAACCCTTTGATCTAATAATTCTGATTTGGGGAATGTATTCTCAGTAGGAAAGTGCTAGAAAAATAATTATTATGCTATAAGATTCTCTTTCTCCTTCAGAACAAGGTGAGACCTTGATTAACTAGATCCAACTCAGTGAAGTCTCAGCCAGAAAATCCTTCCCTCTTTTTTCTGACTCCTTCCACTCAAGGAATGTTCTGAGCTTTGCAAACTCAACCCATTCCCTTCTACTTCTGCTGGCTAAGAAGTGAAAACTCATGATTTGATTGAGGACTCTAAGCTGTATATAGTCTTGAATATCAGGGAAAGCTTGAGTCATATTCATGAGGTTTTATCAACTAAAACAGAATGGATGCAAATGAAAGAGTTTAAGTGGAAAGCTTGAGTTTACTTTTAAATATGGATTTTGTGGCCAGGCACAGTGGCTCACGCCTGTAATCCTAGCACTCTGGGAGGCCGAGGTGGGAGGATTGCCCGAGGTCTGGAGTTCAAGACCAGCCTCAGCAAGAGCGAGACCCCATCTCTACTAAAAACAGAAAGAAATTAGCTGGACAACTAAAAATATATAGAAAAAATTAGCCAGGCATGGTGGCGCATGCCTGTAGTCCCAGCTACTCAGGAGGCTGAGGCAGGAGAATCGCTTGAGCCCAGGAGTTTGAGGTTGCTGTGAGCTAGGATGACGCCACGGCACTCACTCTAGCCTGGGCAACAGAGCAAGACTCCGTCTCAAAAAAACAAAAAATATGGATTTTTGTGCTGCCCTTAGTTGTGTAGTCCAGTTGAAGCTATAAATCATCATGGCTTTTTGTTACTATTTATTTTTTTTTTCCCCAGAAAGACCTAGAAGCCTCTGCAATGTCCCCTTTACCAGGATTATACTGGCCATTGACGTGCATGTTTACTGTAACTCAGTAAATGTCAATGTCATAATCTAGGGCTGAGGCACTGGTTCCCTTTATAGATCCTTTTCTTTAAAAAATAACTAAGATTCAGTGTGGATGAGTTTGAAAATCAATCAATCAATCTAAGAAATTATTTGCATTTCATTTAGGTATAAACTTTTCTTTTTTGGTGATACAACTTTGTAAGTTTCTGTTGCACTTTCAGAAGTAAACTAGCCCTAAATATGTGACCTGTAAATGTGATTCTGTTAGGCAAACCACAGTGGAGCTGGAAAAGAAGGGGCCCCCGTGGAGGTGGCTGGCGAGAAGATGCTCAGTGGACTTACAAAGGACCTGCAGAATAGGTGCATGCTGGGAGACACGGGGGCGGGAGAGGTTGGGGTGTTCACCATCTCTCCTCTGTGTCCCAGCTGAGCTCAGCTGGATCTGTTAGTGTGATGGACCCCTCTCTTGCACAACCTGTTTAATATAACACGTGTTGCAGCTTTTCTATTTCTTCCCTGCATTAATAAGTTAACGTAGAACAAATTTAAAGAAGCGTTTTTCTGTGCTTGATGGCTGGAGTGCAACATGAGATTTTTTTTTCTGAATAAGAAACTAGAAAAACCTGCTTATATTCATCTGAAATATTTCTTTGTTTCTCATTCATGTGAGAATGAGAAACATCGTATATGTATTATTCATACTTGATGAATGAACCTTTGTTCTTAGATTTGCAGTGACCTAGCTAAATACTTGCCCCTTTGTTTCCAGCCTGCCCCCTGTCATGGCTCAGAACCTCTCTATACCTCTGGCTTTTGCCTGTCTCCTGCATTTAGCCAATGAAAAGGTAGGTAATTATGGTAAGCACTGGAGTATTTGAGTGTTCCCTGTTTGTGTCAACTCATATGAACATTTTATTAGATCTTTCAAGCGCTGCCATAGGATATCTTAAAATACAGTAACTTATGCAGTACCTTCAACCTAAAGGATTAACCAGGCACCTAGAAGTAACTTAGAAAAAGGCCATCAGGTTTGATTAGCAATGAAAATAGTGAAGAGGACCCAAACAGGAAAATTTTAGATGATGGAATTATTATCAGTTAGTTTCCCAACCTGAGAACATAAAGAGCTTTTACTTCATTGGGTGTCAAAGACTTTAAAGGCCAACGCTTGCCAGTGCCAAAGTCAAGACACATGGGAGACACAGCAGAAAAAAGAGGGATGAGGATGAAAGGAAGAGAGAGTAGTAAAATATAGGGGCAACGGCCAGGAAAGTGGAGCTGCCAAGAACAGTGAAGAAAGTCTTGGCAATAGAGCTATCTGTCCCAGGGAAGGAGAGTCCCACAGTGCCAGCTGGGTCAGTGTGGCAGGCTCCTCCTGATGCCACACCAGCCCACAGCTGTGTAGCTGTGGGACAGCTATTGAAAGAGCAGAGGGGGACCCATCTTCTCTGGAGTTTGGTAGTGCTACCCAGGGTCACCGCAATGAGGACAGCCAGCAGCAAGTCCATGTATTTGGGCACTGCTGGACACTTAGTGTCCTTTAGGGTCCCCAGCCACCTGGTCCACAGTGAAGACCTTGGTACCTGCAGTGGAATGAAGGCTGTGGGCTGGGGCACCATGGCTGCTGTGTGCACCACTGCCATAGACTCTAAGCCTGCTCTGGGACAGGCACCCTGCCCTGGAAGCAGGGGCGGGCACTGGAGTGCAGTACCTGTCTGAACGCTGAAGTGCCATGTGAGAGGCTAATTAGATAGGATTTCAGTGGAATGGTAGCCAAAGCGGGATTCTGGTAGAAGTGCTCAGGATTTCGTACATGCCAGCATGTGACCTCTAGCCTCATAATGAAGTCAGGAGCAGTGAGAATTGGCTCCATTTCCCAGGTCTGCCTCTGCTTAGGAGAGAGGTTCCCCTACAGGATTAGGATGACCTGTGCAGCACAGCCACCAGCCAGTCCAAATGACCCACCACTGGGAGTCAGGGACCAGTTTTTCTCTTGCCCATTCCTTAGTTCATGACCATTGAAGAAGAAAAAGATACTGTCCAGTTGGCATAAGCTAGTTTTTATTTGGGTGGGAAGCAGGTATAGAAGAGCCACTGAGCCAGGACCAAGTGCTGTGTGTCTCCGACTGCCATGCTGACCGAAGGGCCTGTAACCACCAGTCTGGGTATTCAAGACTAAGGCCTAAACAAAAGAGCCCAATTTAGCTCCCAAGAGGGAATGATTGTGCTTCACAGCCACTGTGGATGGTTGTCAACCCAGGAATGCTGGACTTACATGCTTGTGATTGGAAGGAAGGCAGGCAGCGGCTGGCTCTGGAGAGATGACCTGTCTTCTTCAGAAGCCCGTGAAGGCGACAGTGGCGCGCATGCAGCGCCTGTCTGTGGTTATGGAGATGGTAATTCCCATACCTGACACATCCTAAGGTCTGATGTCAGATGCAAACTACATGTAGAAAGAATGACTAAGGAAAAAATAAAATAAAAATATATATTGCCCTGTGGATCCACAAGTAGCCCTGCTGAGGATTCTCCATCTGAGGTAGATGACACGCAGGCCGTCCGTCTCTCTGACTTCAGGAGTGTTGCTGCTAAGCTGTTGTGGGGAGGCCTGGAATCTCATTCTTACACCATCTTTGTGGACATAGGTGCTGGTCTCCTAGCACAGCAGGCTCCTAAAGCGTAGGGTGCTTCCAAAGCTCAGAAACCCCGCCCTGGGCTGTGTCTCCACAGAAGCCTGCCTTTTGCCCATGAGAGAGCAGCTTTATGCCCCTCACTTGGTTCCCAGTTAGTCTGGCTGACTCATCACTGCGAAGAAACATGGGTGATTCTGTGGCGTCACCGAGGTTCCTGCTGCTCTGACCCTAGCTCTGCTTTCCTGCCCCCAGTGACAGGCTTGTTCACTTTGCTGTGATCAAGGCTCTTTTTAAGGGCCCCAGAGTGCTCAGCATTTGAAGAATGAGGGATGGCCATAGCCCATGACTTACTGGGCTGAGCACTGAGGCCATTACTGGGGCTTGGCTTTGAGCTATTTGAGAAGATTGGACTGGTAACATTGGCCATATTTATCGTGATAATCTACAAGGAACTGTGATAACTCAGAGCTTAGAACCACCAAGAGAAATACTCTCAGCACTTCATATAAGAACTTGACGTTTTCTCGGCCTTCCTTCTCTCAGTCTTTTATTCCCATCTGGACTCTTCCTCCACCACTCTGGTAATAATCTCAGAGTTAGAGTCCAGTGATGGACATGGGCCGTCTGCCCCCAGGGCTCTGCATGCCAGCAGCATGTGACTGATTAGCCAAACCTAAGCAACTTTCGGAACCTGAGCTGCAGAAAATGTGCAAGGTGTGATTTGAGCTGTCCACCTTTAGCAGCACAGGAAGATGCTCCAGGGAGAGGACAAGTGGATGTTGTGCACGACCCATCCCATCTGCTTCCAGTACAGAGTGACAGCTTCTGACAGCTGCTTAGTCCTGAGGGAAACCGTCTAGGATTATTGAAGAGAACTCCTGGGTGGGGGAAGAGTTGGGAGGTGTGGAAAAGACCAGCACAGAGACTGGGGAGAGAGCGCAGCTGCAGGGACATAATGAGGGATGGGGCCATAGGGCAGCGGGGGCCAGTGGGTGCCTGGAGGAGGTGCACGTGGATGGGGTTAATACAGTATCCCCCCTTATCCACGGTTACAGTTACCTATAGTAAACTGTGGCCTGAAAATATTAAGTGGAAAATTCTAGAAATTAACAATTCACGTTTTAAATTGCTTGCCATTCTGAGTAACATGGTGAAATCTCACTTTCCTGTCCAGGACATGAATCATTCCTTTGTCCAGCATGCCCACATTGTGAATACTCCCTGCCTATTAGTTACCTAGTAGCTTCTCGATTATCAGATCAACTGTCACAGTATCGTAATGCTTGTGTTCAAGTCATCCTTATTTACTTCATTGTTCCATTTTATTAGTTGTTAATTTTTTGCTGTGCCAAATTTATAAACTTTATCATAGGTGTATATGTATAGGAAAAAACACAGTATACATGGAGTTCGGTACTATCCGTGGATTCAGGCACCCACTGGGGGTCTTGGAATAGCCCCCAAGGATAAGGGGGCACTATGGTACCTATGTGTTGTGGTTCCTGATGGCCTCCCCATCCGCTTCCCTTAGCCACTTAAGGGCAGACAGCTCTGCTGTTAGGCCCTTTACAGGTAGAGTATTGCAGGAACCAGAGCCAGAGAAGGCTTGCTTTTTGCTTTTTCTCCTGCTATTGGCAAGGATTGCTAGCCAGCTTTATCATGCAAATTATATTTGCTGTGATATAATTTTCTTTATAATCATAGGACAAACCTCATTGTAGTTACTGCCTTATTACCTCAGCTAGAATTTGTTTTATGATTCATTCTCGGTACCAAAGTCCATGTGTTTTGGTCTTCCCTCAGAATCTAAAGCTGGAAGGAACAGAGGACCTTTCTGATGTTCTTGTGAGGCAAGGAGATTGAGTTCACTGCAGAGAGGTCAGCAGCAGCAGGCCCATCACTTTCGCAGTGGCCAGGACATCCCCGCTCTGGGTGAAGGAAGATGCAGTGGGCTCGTAGCAAGGCTGTGGCCAACCACCAAAGTGCCAGTTTGTCTGTTGCTCTTCCCTGTCTCCATTACAGTCTGGTACCACACAATGAAGTCTGTCCTTGACTGATGAGTTTCTGCCCTATGGTGACCACCTAGGAGGGAAGAGGGTGGAGGGCAGAGTGGGTAAGGGTTCTGTTCTGGATTATGGAAATCTATATCCATTCTCTATATCCATGTATAGTTTTAGTCTCCTAAATTGACGTTTGTTATTTTTCAAGCTTTACTCTTGTATAAAATAATTTTCAGTAGGCACTTAATGCTATCCTTAAAGAGCAACCTAACCCATGTACATAAAATACATCACTCGTACACTTATAAATGTATATATGATGCTTAAAAATAAAATCATTCTGAATAATATACCTGGCAAAACATTTCAGTGTCCACTAGATAAGTATTAGATCTGGTCTTTATCCTGAAGGGGGATGCAGTCCTGTTAGCAATCCAGGACACCCACGTGGCAGTGTAAGGCAGGAAATGCTTAAGTGCTGAGATGATTTGCCTCGGCGGAAGATGGAGGACAGAGAAATCACTGGCTGGAGATTGAGGTCTCAAGATTGGGTCCATGTTTAAATACCTATCAATTCTGCTGGAGGGCAATGGTGGTAATAATTCCTAACACCTGTTAAGTGTTTACTATGTCCCTTCTGTGGGTTACTTCATTCAGCCTTCTCAGCATCCCAGTGAGGAATGTACTATTATTACTCCCAGGTTACAGAGGAGGAAACAGGTACACAAAGGTGAAGTAACTTGCGTAAGGACAGGCAAGCTGGGGCTTGGCCTTGAACCGGATAATCTGCCTCCAGAGTCTTTGCTGTTAGCCACTGCGCTATATGCTGCTTGAACCATCCAGGCTCCACAGTGGACAGAGCACAATGCCCAGTGAGGTTCGTCCAGCTCCACAGAAGGCAGCACACTCACGAATGTAAAATTTCTTCCCATAACCTCAGGGAAATAGGGGAATTATAATAATTTAGCTTGCAATTTGGAACAATGTTATAGGTGTTGATCCAAGTAATCCTACTATTGGCTGGTCCTAGATCTCTGCCAGAGCACCTGTCACACCTAACTGGCTAAATAGAAATGTTGGATGATAGGCAGAGCGGTGACGGATAGAACTGGCGATTACTCCTGATAATAACTTACTCCTAAGCTAAAAACCACACAAAAAATCCCCTTCCCCCAGGAATGTGCTTTCTAAATTGTGTCCAAAATATTACCCACTGTGCTCTATTGAGAGGGTAGAGACTTGAGAACATGCTTTGTTTAAAAAAAAATAGTTGTGCCACAGGGTGAGAATCCATACCCTGTCTTGCTTGCGCTAAAGCCTCCAGAATTCTTTCCCAGGCCAGGTAAGTGCTGGGCCTCGTGCTCTCCTTTTATTCCTGAGAGTAGAACTGGCCAAGCCCACTCCCTCCATCAGTTAGTAACACTTTATAGTGGGGTCTGAGCTTGGTCTGAGTGGCCAATAAAACTGGGGGGTTGGAACCAGCAAAAATTTCCCCTCCCCTGTGCCCTGCTTCTCCCCTTTAGTTACATGGTTGCTGTGGGCTATGTGTGCTATTGTTTGAATGTTTGTGTCCTAAAACTCGTACACTGAAATCTAATCCCCAATGTGATAGTATTAAGAGATGAGGCCCGTTGGGAGGTGATTAGGTCATGAGGGTGGAGCCCATGAGAATGGGATTAGTGCCTTTATAAAAAGGCCCAGGGGAGCTTATTTGCCTCTTTTGCCCTTCCATGATATGAGCATGCAATGAGAAGCTGCCGTCTATGAGGGATGAGCCCTCACCAGACACCAAATCTGCTGGTGGCCTGGTCTTGGACTTAACAGCTTCTAGAGCTGTGAACAATAAATTTGTTGTTTATGAATTATCCAGTCTAAGGTATTTTGTTATAGCAACTTAAACTATGACAATGGATGTGCAAGACAAGTTTATTTTATATAAAATACATTGGGAGATAGGTAGTCCAGAGATAGTATGACAGTTGCATGAAATCATGAGACCAAGGATCCTTCCAGCTCTCCTGTCTGCCATTTCCAGCGTGTAACACTTAGCTTGTGTTTCAGTGTGGCTGCTGGAATTAAGCATTCATAGTCTAAGCAGCAGGTTGAGGGTTTTGGGGGAGAAGGAACTGTTCCTCCCTGTTGAATTGGCTTCCTGGGGGGTCAATATGAAGTATTCTTATATCCAATTAGCCAGAATAATCACATGGCCATATCTGGCTGTAACATAGTCCTAGTTATCTGGTGCTATGCTTTGAATGTGTCCCCCAGATTTCATATTGGAAACTTAATCCCCAATGTGGCAGTATTGAGAGGTGGGGCCTTTAACAGTGATTGGATCGTGATGACTTTGCCCTCCTTACTGGGTTAGTCCATTCATGGATTCATGGATTAATGGGTATCTTGGGAGTAGAACTGGTGGATTTATAAGAAGAGGAAGTAAGACCTGAACAAGTACGTTAGCACACTCAGCCCTCTCCCCATGGGATGCCCTGTGCTGCCTCACTACTGCAGAGTGTCCCCCAGCAAGAAGGCCCTCACCAGATGGAGCTCCTTGACCTGGGATTACTCAGCCCTTATAACTGTAAGAAATTAATTCCATTTCTTTATAAATTGCCCAGTTTGGGGTATTCTGTTATAAGCAGCAGAAAATGGGTAAATATAGATGCAATGAGGTGATGCCAGGAGGCATGATTCTGACTGGATCCTGCCATGGGGTGATGCCAAGGCTCAATCTGATTGGATCCTGCATCCTGCCATGGTGTGTCCACTTATTTTTCTTTTCTTTCTCTTCTTCTTTTTTATTTTTTATTTTATTTTATTTTATTTTTTGATATAGGGTCTCACTTTGTTGCCCAGACTAGAGTGCAGTGGCTTCATCATAGCTCACTGTAACTTCAAACTCCTGGGCTCAAGTGATACTCCTGCTTCAGCCACCCAAGTGGCTGAGACTACAGGTGCATGCCACCATGCCTGGCTAAGTTTTCTATTTTTTGTAGAGACAGGGTCTTGCTATGTTGCTCAGGCTGGCTTCAAACTCCTGAGCTCAAGCAATCCTCCTGCCTTAGCCTCCCAAAGTGCTGGGATTACAGGCATGAGCCACTGTGTACGGCTGATTTATGATTCTTTTTTTTTTTTTAAGAGTCTTGCTCTGTCAACAATGCTAGAGTGCCCATGGCATCAGCCTAGCTCACGGCAACCTCAAACTCCTGGGCTCAAGTGATACTCCTGCCTCAGCCACCCGAGTAGCCAGGACTATAGGCTCATGCCACCATGCCTGGCTAAGTTTCCTATTTTTAGTAGAGATGGGTCTCGCTCTTGCTCAGGCTGGTCTCGAACTCCTGACCTCAAGCAATCTTCCTGCCTTGGCCTCCCAGAGTGCCAGGATTACAGTTATGAGCCACTGTCCCCAGCCCAATTTATGATTCTTGACGGTACCAAATTGAGCTGCTGAAGTAGCCAGCCCTGGAGTCTCCCTTCCTCAGGACTGCTTATGATGTGGGATGATAAAGCCTCCTTGTTTAGACTGTTTGAGTCTGGTTTCCTATTGCTCATGGCTGCGAACATCCTAACAGGTACAAGAGGAGACCATCCCCAGCTACCAAATTCAAATCAGAAAATCTCTTAATTTTCTTCTCAATAATCAGTGTATTGCTCAGAAAGGGATTGCTAAAAATAAATAAATTTTTAAAATAAATAGTCGTGTATATTAGCAATTTTGTGCATTACGGTATTCCCTTAGCCCCACCTTGCTCTTGCAGGGGTATGTGTTGAGCCTCTCCAGCCAATTACTGAAAATCTCAGCTGAGAAGAGTCTCAGAGCCTCTCAGTTCAGTTCTCACCGAACACGGATGCTTCCTCTGAGAGGAGGACAGAGGGCATAGGTCTAGGTTTTGCCCTCTCCTCAATGAGGCAAGTCAATACACAGTTCCAAACTGTACGTCAACAGCAGGAACAAAGCAGCCACACTAGAAATGCTGAGCCCCTGGCAAGTCACTTCCTGTCCCACTGGCCCTCAGTTCCTCATGAGCAAACACGGGGGTTGACTGGGCCTCTTCCAGCTGGCGTTGTTTCATCTGTCCCACTGAAAACAATGGCCCCAGTGTGCTGGCCAGGCAAGAGCAAGCCTTTCGCACCCCAGACTCATTCAGACTCAGCCTCCCCCATTGTGGCCTGGGGACACAGATGTCAGCCCTGTGACATCAGCACCCACATGCTGGCTGAAAGGACCCATGCCTCCCAGTCTCTCTCAAGCTGTAATAAATGGTCATCTGACAGGACACATGAAGCTGGGGTGAGAGTCTCTTCTGTGATTACTTGCCCAGCACTTACTAAGCAGGCCCTGCCTCGGGTCCTGCCCACACACCTCCCAGGTGTGCTGTCCACTCAGCTAACCCAGACAAGCCCTCCTACCTGGCGCTGAGAGTCCTCTGGGGCTCCCGGCCAGGCTGGCACTGGCCTCGGCCTCAGCCTGCTGGAATCCAGCCCACTCCTGCTCTCAGGGATGACCTAGCCTGCTCCGAGCCCAGCTTTCCTGGGGTTCCAATCTGCTGCTCCACCCTGGACTGCTTTTGGCTGCCTGGCTTGCTCCTGATTGTTAATGCACAACATTTACAAGGACTGTCCTTGTTATGGACTGAATGTGTGAGGAAGTCATTAAGGTTAAAGAGGTCATAAGGGTGGGGCCCTGATCCGACAGGATTGGTGTCCTTACAGGAAGAGACACCAGGGAGCTCTCTTGCTCTCGCATTCTCTCCGTGAGCATGTGCTGAGAAAAGGCCATCTACAAACCAGGAAAGGAGTCTTCACAGAACATGCGGGCCAGCACCCTGACCTCAGACTTCCAGCCTCCAGAATTGCTCTCTAATCCCCAAACCACTGGGGTCCCCTTGGTCCCCTCTGAGGGTTTTAGGCTAGGAGGGCAGTGATGGGCCCCTCCCTAAGGACCCATTGAAAGAGCTGCCTTGCTGAAATAACAGGAAAATATCTAATCATGAAATTGCCTAATAACATCTAAACATCAAGCATGAGCTCTCCCTACTCTCTGCTGTTTCTGTCTAGCTAGCAGGCACCCTGCAAGGGATTTTGTTTTCACAAACATCTGAAAAGACTAGACAGACAGAAAGGAAATGTCAATCTTTCTCTGTACATTCACTGGAAAGTGCTTTTAGAATTTGTTTCTATAGTCTCAAGGTTTTCCTGAGAAGCTCCTAGATGGACAGCAGGGGGGCAAACTCTAGTTTCCTGCCCAAAACCATATCTCAGGGACAAAATCACATCCCCTGCGATAAGCCTGACTGCATCTCAGATATAACCAAGTCTCCAGGAACGGAGAAAACAAGAGAGTTGGACTGTCTCATCTCGCAGCTGCCTGCTAATTACTCCCCAACAATTACTATTTTTCTCTTTCTCTTTGTCCCCATAAAAGCAGCAAGCCACTTGGCCTCACTGGGAGCACCGCCTTCTCTTTCTTTGGGATGCGACGCCATCTCCCTGCTGTCTCTCTCTCTCTCTCTCTCTCTCTCTCTCCCCCCCTCCCCCCCAAGAAGAGAAAATAAACTTTTTAACTTTATATCTTAATTTCTGCATGAGAAATCTTTCTCCACCTGCGCCATGAGCACTACTAGGCTTTCCACCATAACCCCCATCCCAAACTCCAACCTTCCTTTTCTCCTCCCCTTCTCACCCAGCTCAAAGAACACGTGCCTCCTTCGTGGCCGAAGGGGCTTCTGTAGCTCACAGGGCAAAAATAAGCTGCTTTTATTTCTTCCTGCATTTCTGCAGTGCACTCAGTGCCACTCAGAGGACAAGAGCCAAAGGCCTGGTTAGGGTAAGGTATGTGGTAGGGTAAAGAAAACAAGAGAGGGACTCTGGCTAGACTAGGGTGCATGGTGGGCCCAAGCCCACTGGCTTCCTTAAAATGTGATGCCCACTGGCTCCACGCACCCAGCAGTCACTCAGATCTGGAAGACAGAGGACAGGGAGGTTTAGAGAAGCAAGTGGATAAGGGGATGGGGCAATGTCTGGAGCTTGGGGACAGCAAGGACTTCCACTATTGAGATTGTTCTACTGACCCTTCACCCTGGATTTGCCATGGCAGCCCAATCTTGACACTAACACATGTGTTATGTGGCAGACTAAAGTATGCCCCCCAAATATACTTCTTTGACATATTTAGAGACAGCTATTCATAGAAACTGCAGACACAAGAATAGCTCTGAAAAGCTGTCCTTTTGTAAAATAAATTTACATCTGTACAGGAAATCCACATTAGCATATAGCAATGCAAGCAGGGGCTTTCTCTGAGGCCCCCTTACCTGCCTAAAGACAGATCTAGGAAAGATCATACCACAGGAAGAGACTAGGGGTGGACACCCCACCCAGACAGAGACTACCACAGTCCTCACCTATTCTGAGGGCAGCTCTGAGACTACCTGAGGCTCTATCTGCAGAACAAGACATTTTATTCACTGTGCATTTGTCCCCTCACCCTCCCACAGCTTGTGGCTACCTCCCCCCAGAAGTCCCAAGCCCCTATTCCAATGCTATGAAACTTCAATCATCTGGCCCTTCTTTGAGTCTTCTATTTTGTGACTCTCCCATGCATATGCATGTAATAAATTTGTATGCCTTTTCTCCTGTTAATCTTTCTACTGTTAGGTTCATAGACTCAAATATCAAAACTTCAGAGGGTAGAATGAAAGTTCTCTCTGATAGTTACAGTTCTAAAGGCTCAGAAAATGTCATCACCACAAATAAAGAGGAGAAACAATTCTTTTATAAAGCTATCCTTTGTAAAGAGAAGTTAGAATTAAGCTAGTACCTAAGTCCAGGGGAATGTATTAATCTTCTTGGGCTGCCATGATGAAATACCACAGACTGGGTGGCTTGAACAACAGAAATTTATTTTCTCCAGACCTGTCTTCTCAACTAGGCCTTGACTTTTGGGTTTCTGTGTTCATCTCTGCATTGTTCAGTTTTATCAAGAATCCTGCTAAGTCAGTCTAGCTAGGACTCCCCACCCTCAATATCACCCTTGATGTTGGATTGGGTTTCTCATCCTCCACCCTCCCCCACATGATGTCTGATCACCCTGGCCTGTCTTCAGCAAACATCCCATCAGGAGGGTTTAGCCAGAACCCCCCTTACCCCTGCTGTCTCCTCTTAGTAGTTTTCTATCCACTGACCCCCACCCTATTCCTTGGCTACAAATTCCCACTTTTCCTTGTTGCATTTGGAATTGAGCTCATTCTCTCTCCCCTCCTGCAGAGGCCCATTGTAGTAGTCCCTACACCTATCTCCTGAATAAAGGAAATAGGTCCTGAATGAAGTCTGCCCTTGCCACAAGTAGCAGTGAATAATTTTTCACTAACAGTTAAGGTGCTGTGACTCACGTAGGATCAGCCATCATTGGATCCCCAGGCCTCTCACCAGGACCTTAGGGCCTTAGGGGCATGCCTTGAAATCTACTCGGGCTTTGGTCTTCACTCCTAACTGATTGATTTGGGACCCGTTGGTGAGTCAGACTCCTGAACCATTGCTCCAGACAAATGCCTACGGAAGCTAGTAAGAGCAGGTTTTGATTCTTAAGGTTTTGAGTATTCTAGATGCTGGGTTAGAGTCCCAGCCTTCTTTGTTCGAAAGCTACCTGCAGGGCTGGAAATCTTTCTTCCTAGCTCTTTGTTTGGAGTAGGGATGATTCATTCTCTGACTAGTAGGCCTGCCTCTGGGCTGGAAAATTCTTCCTAGCTCTTTGTTTCAAGTGTGGATCCACTCCCCAAATCCTGGCCTGGAAGATTCTTTCCCAGCTCCTCAGGAAGCCTCTTTGTTCTGTTTGGTCCTGCTCCTCCCATGGGAACTTCTCAGTTGACTGAAACTCCCTTCTTGAACCCCTGCCGACTGTATGGTCTGCCAGCTCTGTCCACCTCCTTCTCGTTGGCACGATTTGGCTGAGGGTAATTTGGAATTTCAAGGCTTATCTGGGAAACTTAAGGTCTCCCCAAACTGGCTTCTCTAAGACCCCTCCCTACCCATTTCTTCCACTGCTTCTTCCTCCTCTTACCACCTTTGAACTTCCCTCCAGCTCCCTTGAATCCTTTCATAGGCCTTTTCCAACTCCTCCTCCTCCAGCCCTCTGTCCACCCCTGCCAGACCCTTCCCT
>RJWJ010019299.1:0-30508 GCA_004363605.1 Indri indri | reverse complement strand
TCCCGAGTAGCTGGGACTACAGGCATGCGCCGCCATGCCCAGCTAATTTTTTCTATATATATTTTTAGCTGTCCAGTTAATTTCTTTCTATTTTTGGTAGAGACGGGGTCTCGCTCTTGCTCAGGCTGGTCTCGAACTCCTGAGCTCAGAACGATCCGCCCGCCTCGGCCTCCCAGAGTGCTAGGATTACAGGCATGAGCCACCGCGCCCGGCCTAGTATCCCCATTCTTGGTTTTGTGTAACTTTTAACGTAAATGTGGCCAGGGACTTAATAACATATCATTCAAACTTTACAAATACAAAATGCTTATAATTTTGTATTTGTAAAGATCCTGGCTAATGATTTGTTTTCTTTTTTGAGACAGAGTCTTGCTCTGTTGCCTGGGCTGGAGTACATGACACAATCATAGCTCACTGTAACCTCCAACTCCTGGGCTCAAGTGATCCTCCTGCCTCAGACTCCCGAGTAGCTGGGACTATAGGCACCACCATGCCTGGCTCATTTTTTTTTTTTTTTTTTTTTTTTTTAATTTCTGTAGAGACGGGGTCTCACTATTACCCAGGCTGGTCTCAAACTCCTGAGCTCAAGCCATCCTCCTGCCTCGGCATCCCAAAGTGCTAGGATTATAAGTGTGAGCCACTGTGCTAGGCCTAATGATATGTTTTATTTATGTTTTTGTATGGACCGAAGATCTCTTGGAAAAAGGATGTTAAAGGAGTTGACTTGATGTTATCTATCTAATCTCCTGATACTTTTATATTGGCTTTGACTTCCGTTCTTTCAGCTCACTAATGAGTCATCTGCTTGCACAGACTTTTTTCCTTATAGCATCTTTCTTCTCTTCCTCTATATTTCCTCTGCTTTTCCCCAATGTAATCACCTATCACTTTTTATGTAGACCATCCAAGTAGTCTCCAAATCAGCCTTCCTGCTCCCCCTTTTTTTTTTTCCCCTTGGTAGGGGGAGGGTAGTATCATTATGTTGCCCAGGCTGGTTTTGAACTCCTGGCCTCAAGCAGTCCTTCCACTTGCCTCAGCCTCCCAAAGCACTGGGATTGTAGGCATGAGCCTTTGCACCCAGACCCTGCTCCCTTTTCTAATCCATTGTGACTATACCTGCTAAATTGGTCCTTTTGAACCTCTGTCTATATTTATCTTCTCATTTCTGTAATTAAGACTTCAAGGCCAGGGCAGTAGCTTACGCCTGTAATCGTAGCATTCTGGGAGGCCGAGGTGGGAGGATCGCTTGAGCTCAGGAGTTTGAGACCAGCTTGAGCAAGAGCAAGACCCTATCTCTACTAAAAATAGAAAAAAAAACAATTAGCCGGGCAACTGAAAATAGAAAAAATTAACCTGGTGTGGTAACAAGCACCTGTAATCCCAGCTACTTGGGAGGCTGAGGCAGGAGAATTGCTTGAGCCCAGGAGTTTGAGGTTGCTATGAGCAAGGCTGATGCCACTGCACTCTTCCCAGGGTGACAGAGTAAGACTCTTATCTCTAAAAAAAAAAAAGGACTTTAAAAGACACTATTTTTTTCCCCCCTTCCAGTCTAAATTTCTCTGATTGGCTTTTCAAGATTCTTTTTTCTTTCATTCATTTGTTCTAATCCTATTTTCACTCTCTAATATGCAAAATCATTTGAATCAAACTGATCTCATAGTTCCAGAAACATTCTTGTCCTGTTGGCATCTTTATGCTTTCCTTTGTTCATTGTTATCTTTGAAATTGACATCACCTCTGTTTTTGCTCTTGCTTCTCCTCTGAAGCCTTCTGTGATTATTCTGGTTGTCATGGTTGTTTTTGAAATCCTATAGCACTTAGTCCATACTATACAGTATGTGTTATTTGATATATGTCTACCTTACCTTTCTAGCTAAATTGTAATAATCTCAATGGCAGAGACCTTGTGATATTAAATCCCCTGCTGTGTCTGGCATAGGACAGCATAATAATCCTCTTACATTTGTCTAGTTTTTAATATACAAGGTATTTTCATAAAATTGTTTTCTAATGTTGGGAAAGGAGGTATTAATCTCATTTTACAGATGAAAAAATTAAGGCTTACATGGCTAGTCCGAAGGTAGTGAGTTATCTCACTTGATTGTTCACAGAAATTTAAATTTAAAAGAAAAAAAAATTAAAAAAAAAAAACTAAAAGGCCGGGCGCAGCGGCTCACGCCTGTAATCCTAGCACTCTGGGAGGCCGAGGTGGGCGGATCGTTCTGAGCTCAGGAGTTCGAGACCAGCCTGAGCAAGAGCCGAGACCCCGTCTCTACCAAAAATAGAAAGAAATTAATTGGACAGCTAAAAATATATACAGAAAAAAAAAAATTAGCCAGGCATGGCGGCACATGCCTGTAATCCCATCTACTCGGGAGGCCGAGACAGTAGGATTGCTCGAGCCCAGGAGTTTAAGGTTGCTGTGAGCTAGGCTGACGCCACGGCACTCGCCCCAGGCAAGAAAGCAAGACTCTGTCTCAAAAAAAAAACAAAAAAAAAAAACTAAGGCTTACAATTATCCCTTTTTTCTTTTTTTCCGAATACACACATTGGAAGCAATACAATTCCTTACTATACACTATAGTACAGTGATTGTGGTGTTGGAACTAGAGCTCAATCTTTGGTATTTTGAATCTTTACAATACCCTGTGGAAGGTAGCCAATAAATGTTGATTAATGGTGCTACCAGGATATATTGATACTATACCTCCTGTTAACAATTAGCCAAAAGCTGAAGAACGTCAGCAATGTTTCCTTTAAAACTTGTGTGCTTTGTTTTTTATTGATGCTAGGTCTGTGTCTTCATGGCAATATACACAGCTGATCTTAAGTGTCAAATGCATTTTTTTTCCAATATTGACCAAGTTTCAAAGATGTGTTTGTTTGTGTTTCAATTTTAGGTATGTCTCCCTGCGACACATTTGCTCCTGCAACTGCTGTACCTCAGGGGTGGTCTGTGGAAGCCCCAAACTCTCCACACTCAGAATCCTTTGTTTCCCCAGAGGCCATTACAGAACCTCTGCAGCCAACTACAGGTAAATTATTAGAAATCTTCTTTATCAGTTAATGGTTGGACTATTGATGATCAATATAAATCATCAGATGTATTTTTTTAGTAGTTTACAGCAAATATAGGTAAACATTTTAGAACTATCACAAATTTTTTTAAGCTTATATTAGTGATATCACAGCTGGGGGAATTAAATTGTAGTTGAGATACAACACTTGGGGTTAATGGGCAAAAAAAATTCTTTTTAAATTCAGTACAGATTTAGAACTCTGGGGTTTTCTTGATAGGAAGGATGACTGACCTGCTCTCCCACAGGTTCCCTTTCTAATACTAATTCTGTACCTGTGTTATTTTTTTAAGCCTATGTGTTATCTCCTTTGTCTTTTCTACTACTTAATCCTCCTGGTATCTTATATCTTATTTTAAGTGTTGGGACTATCAAAAGTAGGCAGAATACATTAGCTTGACAGCTTCTTAGTTATGTTTAGGGTCCTGTGGTCACAAAAGGCAAATACACACCTGTTTGTCCTCTGTGGCAAATGCATCTTGCTCTTGCTCTGTAAACCTATCTTGCTTTTCCTCCATAAACTCATTTCATGCTTGCAAAAAAAAAAAAAAAAAAAAAAAAAAACAAATACTCCCATGCCCTAAGAAGGTAAGTTGTGAATACAAGGTATGAGTAGACAATGACGGGTCCTAAATTTCCAACTTTTTACCCTTAGAGCTAGCTGAGGAGGTAGAAATGGCATTAGAAGAAGAGAGACCACCAACGAAAGCATTGGAAATGATGGGAAAGA
Source organism: Indri indri (assembly GCA_004363605.1). Classification (NCBI taxonomy): domain Eukaryota; kingdom Metazoa; phylum Chordata; class Mammalia; order Primates; family Indriidae; genus Indri; species Indri indri. Next base: position 26,701 of record RJWJ010019299.1, on the reverse strand, counting down.
AGACTACTGACATGGCACCGTCTAGAGAAACAGAGGTGGTCCTGGCCAAGGACATGGCACCAGCCACAGAAACAGAGGTGGCATTGGCTAAAGATATGGGACCACCCACCAAATCAGACGTGACAGTGGCCAAGGACATGCTGCCCTCCACTGAATCAGATACAGCCATAGTCAAGGACATGGTACTATCCATAGAAACAGAGGTGGCCCCAGTTAAGGGTGTCATATGGCCCACAGAAACAGATGTGTCTTTGACCAAGGATGTGATACTGCCCACAGAAACAGAGGTAGCCCCAGCCAAGGATGTGACACTGTTCAAAGAAACAGAGAGGGCACCACCTATACAAATGGGTTTGGCCCCACCTGAGGACATGGCACCACCCAAAGAAAGAGAGTTAGTCCCAGCCAAGGGTGTGGTATCACTCTCAGAAATACAGGTGGCACTGGCTAAAGACATTGTATCATCCACAGAAATACCCTCAGCCGAGGAGGTGGCCTTGTCCTCAGAAATAGAGTTGGCCCCAGCCAGGGACATGGCACTACCCCCAGAAACCAAAGTGGTCTTGACCAAGGATATAGCACTGCCCCTAGAAGCAGAGGTGGCCCTGGGCAAGGATGTGGCTCTGTCCCCAGAAAAAGAGGTAGCCTCATTCAAGGACATGGCCCAACCCCCAGAAACAGAAATAGCTCTGGGCAAGGATGTGATAACACCCCCAAAAATAGAGGTGGCCCAGGGCAAGGATGTGACTCTACCACCAGAAACAGAAGTAGCCCCCATCAAGGACATGCGTCTGCCTCCAGAAACACGGGTGTCCCTTACTAAGGACCTGGCTCCACCCCAGGAAACAGAGATAGCCCTGGCTAAGGATGTGGCTCTGCCCCCTGGAACAGAGGTGACCCTGCCCAACAATGTGACTCCAGCCAAGGATGTTGCATCACTCTCAGAAACAGAGGTGGCACAAGTTCCAATTAAGGCCACGGAAATTGCACAGACACAAGGAGGAATAACTGAGGATTCCCATTTAGAATCTCTCCAGGATGAGGGGCAGTCAGCTGCACCTGCCTTCATGATTTCACCAGGTATGGGCTTATGCTTACGATCAGTATTTCTGTCTACCAAGGTGTAGTCTCCAAAAAACTAAGGGCAGACATCATGCCAGGTAAAATAAAGACACTGTACCTTGCAAGTTTATTCATACTCCTACTGTCCTAGACAATACTTTCTTACCTTTCCCCTTCTCTAACCTTCAGCACTTTGTCCATCCTCATTCTCTGCTGATCTTCCTGTTTTTCTTCCAGGTAATTTAAGAAATAAAATAAAACATCCACAAACTTCTATTATGTTATTTACCCAACTATTTGTATCAGTATCCATGGGGTCTGCCTTCTCTACTGTTTTTATAAGTAAACTGTTCCTGCTCCTAATTAAAGCCAACCTCACTTCTCATTTTACACTAGATTCCATCTCCTCTTTCATGCTCAAGTATATTGCCCCAGACGTTCTCCCCTTTTTTGCCTGTCACCAATTTAATTCCCTTTCCATCAGATCATTCCCACCAACTTAGAAACGTTTGTTATTTTTCTCATCTTAAGAAGAAAACACAACCCTCCCAACAACTCCAACTTCCAACTACCACTCCACTTCTCTGCTTCCCCTTATGGGAGAATTTCTCAGAAATGATTCCCATATCCAGTTTCTGGCAGGTAAAAAAATAACTGAAATAGTGCTAATCTATGTGTGGTTTTTGCTATTACCTTTAGAACCAGTCACAGCCGTGGGCCAAAAGCACAGCTTGCCACCAGAGGAGGAGTTTGTGTTAGAAAAACTAGAGCAAAAGAAACCATTCAACAGTCAACTTTCTGAACTTTCTTCAGAGACCTCAGGTAAGTTAGGAAAACTCTTTGAAGCAAAATTGTTTCTAGTTCCCTGGTTGTATGGTAGTAATCAGCAGTATAGTTTATGAAGTCAGTTTTCTTTCTTAGACAGAGTTCATCATGTTTAAACAGAACATTTGTTAATGTATTTAAAAATTACCACCATATCAACTCAGGACTCCTAAATTTTGGTCTAGTAGCAGTTCACTATTTTATGCTATATGGTCAAATCTCAGTTTACTCAGCTATAAGATGAATAAATTGGTCAAATGTTCTGTATAGTCTTGCTGGTTGCAGTGTATTCCATGGCCCAACAGCATCTGCATTGCCTGAGAGCCTGTCACAAATGCAGAATCTTGGGCTGTACCTCAGACCTTCTGAATCATAGTCTGCATTTTAACAAGATCCCCAGATAATCTTTATATGCATTAAACTTTGAGAGGTATTGCTCTAAGGTACTTTCTAACTTAAAGTTGAATTATTCAATGAATTTTAAGATTATATGTTTTTGATGATAAGCTAGATAATATACATTTCATTATCAACTTGGTAATTTTCTGTGACTGTGATTGAAATGGAAACTCCTTGAGGGCCGGGGTCATGACTTGTTTCACTTAGAATCCCTACTGTTTTGCACACTGTCTGGTACAAGATAGGAGCTAAATAAATGTTTGGACTTTTTTTAAATGCTGTTTTGCTGACTCAGCATATCAGTAAAGATTTATTAAGTGCTTGTTGTATACAAAATATCCCATGTTAAGGCACATAGATATTTAAGGTAATGGTCCTTGCCCTTGAATTATTCTATTATAACCTGGATGGAGAGAGGAGTTCCCAGGCATGAACTCTGAAACCAAAGATTTACATAATAATTGAATAAAATAGTATAAGGGATGGCACCAAATAGCTACTGATTAATTGCCAAATTAAATGTTATAAATACTTTTGGCTGTTGCAGCCTAGCATTTTTTGAAAGAAGCAGTAATTAACCCGAGATATTAAATAAAGGGTAGAATTTCAGCTGGGCACGGTGGCTCATACCTGTAATCCTAGCACTTTGGGAGGCCAAGGTGAGAGAATCCCCTGAGGCCAGGAGTTTGAGACACCGTCTCTACAAAAAATAGAATAATTAGCTAGGCATGGTGATGCTCACCTGCAGTCCCAACTACTCGGGAGGCTGAAGCAGGAGGATTGCTTGAGCCCAGGAGTTCGAGGTTGCAGTGAGCTTTGAGCTATGACAACACCACTGCACTCTAGTCCAGGTGACAGAGTGAGACCCTGTCTCAAAAAACAAACCAGAAAAAGGGTAGGATTTTGAGGACATGGGAGGGTAAGGACAAAAACAAAAGGTACTATTTAAGTATTTTAATATTCTTTGAAATCAATTCATTGGGTCAGCGTGACAGGAGCTGGCATAGACCTCTCTTACTGAGACTCTTTCCGGGATCTTGGATCCATATTGTATTGACTTGGAGGCAGGAGGTTAATCAGATAACCTGCTGAACCTTTTCCAAAGGTGCTCATCCTTATTGTTGAAATTTCTTAACCTACTTAACATTATCTATATTTCTCTGTCTTTTGGGGAGTACATTTAGGAGCAGAACATTGAAATTTAATACATTTGTCTTTCAAAGTAAGATGCTTTGATTCTATAATGATGAGAATTTTTCTCTGGCCAAAATACTAGTTTAATATATATTTTTTTCTTTTTCTTTTGAAGTAGCAGAAATCTGGCCTTTTGGTCTAGTTCTCAAAATTGGTCTGGTTAGTTTGATAAGTATTAGTATAATATTGATGATAGACTCCTAATGTTATAAATTCTGTCTAAAATTATATATATTTAATTCAAGCAGTTAATGTCACCAGAAAGAGACAAGCACCTAATAATGACAAATATAAATCACATGAGATTTATACACAGTAAATGTTAAGTGTTTATTATAGAGGTTAGAAGATTTGAAATACTTCAGTTTTTTTAATTCAGGGCTGCTACTTCTGAAATGAAATATTTCAAATATTTTGCAAATGTATTTGAAAAAAAATCTTTACTGAGATGATGATCTCGGTTAAATATTTGCTGACCCCAGTTGAGGGTGAGGAAATGTTTTTAAAAATCTATTTTCTTAAACGAATTATAGGTTTTATGTAGATTGATGAAAATAGACTACTTTGAGTCATTAAATGGTCTTTTTTTTTTTTTTAAAGAAACAATAACAAGGAGTTTTTTGTTTGGAATTTTAGCCAACTTCATGTATTGCGGTACCCCTCCCACACAAGCCAAACAAGTTTGCAGACCCAGTGATCACAGGTCAGCCAAGCCTAAGCCTGCCAGGGTCCCTCCTGAGCTGCTGGGAGGCTCTCCTCCACAGAAGACTCTTGATCCCAGGCTGGGCCGCTGCTCTTCATCTGAGTTGGGTTGGGTCTCTGGTTCATCTTCCTGTGGTGAGCCTAGGAACCAAAGGAAAACTATTCATGTTGACTCACTTGAACCCCAGAGGGATCTTGGCAGGGAGGCCTGGGATATACAAAGCATACCAATGATGATGAAGAAAAAGAAGAAGAAACCAAAACAAAAGAGATATTTTCAACCCCGGGCTGGGGGACCTTGGGATGATGACAATGCAGATGAGCCTAAAAGTCATTCCTTTGCAGCTGACACACAAAAGTCAGGTGTTCTCCCCGGCCAGTCTACCACTGCAGGCACAGAATATGGACTTGTACCCAGAGAAAACTTGAAAAGGGAATGTTTAGTTGGCTCCAGAGCAGGCAAACTGATAGGTGAGAACTTTGTCTCAGAGGGTCTCAGAGCTCCTTTGTGTCCTTCAGAAGAACCTCCAAAAACTGTAATAAATTCTCAGCCCAAGCTGAGAGTAGAGGAAGAGGACAAAGATAACAAGTCAATACCACAGAGCCAAGAGAAGAAATTGCTGAAGCAAGATGAGTTCAAACCACAGCCCGAACCCCTCCTGAAGGCTCCTGTGGATAAAAGCCAGCCAAGCGGCTCTCTCAATCTGAAAGGACCCCTGGCAGAAATTTCTGCACGCAAAGTAGAAACTCCTTTGGCAGTCATACCCAAAGAGGATTGCTTTCATGTCTTGGGCCAAGAGGTTGTAGGTATAAGTTTAAAACCCACTGTAGCAAAAGAACAGCTTAATTTGATACCTACTTTGACAGCATGTAATCCATTAGAAAGTAGCCTAAAAGAAGAGAATGATGAAAGTAAAACAACTAAACTGCAGAATGTCAAACAGAAAGAGACTCCTGAAGGAGCTGAAGAGGATAAAGAACTAAAAAAGGAAGCTTTTCCCAAACAAAGTCAAGAGATTGGTTTCATTGCTTCTGAGCAGCTGCAGGGCCAGGTGTTGGTGCAGGTCCCTGGGCTAGAGAATGAACCACATAAGAGAATGGTAGGTGATGGCAAAAGCAGGAAGGGAAGGGGAAGTTCTGGGAAAGTGAGAGCAAATTCTGGGAAGGTAAAAGCAAGATCTGAGCTGCCGTTCCTTCTGGATAGCCAGAACGATGGAAGGGCCATTCTTGTACCAGGTGAGCCAGTCTCTAAAACTGAAGGAGTGACTAATCAGGATAAGAGTGAGGAGCTGGGGCTGGATTCCTCAAAGCAACCAGGAACCATGGCTGATCTCCCTGTGGCCCTGGGGGAGCCTAAGGAGATGACTCACACTACGGTGTCAAACACCTTGCAGCCATTAATTCCTTTGGAAAATGGTTCAGGCATGACTCAGACTTCTGATGTTAGGATAGAAAGAGGAGCTATAGTCAAAGATATGGGTGTCAATAACCAGAGTAAGGAAGAAAAGTGTCCTTGGATGGATCATGAGGCAGCTCCCTGGATTTCTGAAAAGCCTAAAAAGAGAGGCAGTGAAGGCAAAACGAAAAAATTTAAAAGTGATTATTCCACACAGCCTGCTAGAGTGGAGAGGAAGGAAGAAATCCTTAAACCACCTTTTGTAGGGAAGGATGGAGATGCTGGTAGTATTCCTCACAAAAACAAGGAATTAGGCCTCATTTTTCCCAAAATGCATGATCCTTTGTTCTCACATACATCAGATTCACCCACAGCAGAAGTAGTTGACAGAAAGGGTGGAGATGTTGAGGCTAATTCTTTTGAGCTTGAAACTCTTGGGGGGAGCAAAACAAACACAGTCAAGGCTTCTGCTATTATTGAAACAGCTGCCAAGGTGAGAGATGAGAGCTGCCAAGACCAAATCCAGGGGACAGGATTTGTTCCTTCAGTGCTATCTGAGGAGAATAAGACAGATGCAGCCAAGGGACATATTGCAGTGGCTGACAAACCAAATAAAAGGAGTAATGATGGAAAAAGTAAAAAGGTTAAAAATAGTTCTCCGGAAAAGCACATTCTAGAGAATAAGATAGATGCAACAAAAATACATGTTCCCATGGAAACCACAGGGGACCACAGAGTTGGAGGAATGGGCTATGTGGATGAAAATAGAAATATTACATTTACCTGCCCTAGAATACCATCAGAGCTGATAAATAAGTCAACTCCTCTAGAGGCTCTGGAATCAGCAGCCTGTGAAAAACCGCCCACTCCTACTCCTCAAGTAGTAAAAGAAAGTGATTCTTTTCTAGACACCTTGGCAAAAAGTGGGCAAGAGATAGCCCCAGACCACATTCCTAAATTATTAATGGTAGATAACTGCAAGGAAGATGGAGGCCCAGGCCAAGAAAGACCCAAGGCTCCTTCTGCTGTTGTGCCTTCTACAAACACAGGAGGAGTTGTCCTGCCTTTTACAGCAGCCATAGAAACAGTTAACAGTCAGGGAGATCATTGTCTTAAGAATAAAGGTGAGCTTGCTGATTCCCTGAAAAATGAAGCAGGGATCAATGAAGAGCATGTGGTAGGAGAATCTGAGTCAGTGCATAGTGGTACATCCAAGCATTCAATAGAGAAAGTCACAGAGCTAGCAAAAGGGCACCCTCTTCCTGGAGTGTCAGTAGAGGACCAGAGCCTACCAGGAGAGGTCAAAGTCCCAGCAGCAGATAGGGGTAGTGTCTCAGCATATCCAGTGAACAAAGAGAAAGACACTAAGGAAGATTCTGCTCCAGTTCAAATTCCTGACTTACTGGCAGACAAAGCACAAAAGCTCAGTTTCCGTGAGAACCAAAATGCTGAAGATAAAGATTCCAAGAGCCCAGATAGTTTGAATAAAGAGGTGGATATGACTCTTTTGCCTCTAAAAAATGAAACGGATAAATTGAAAGAAATTAATCTGGCTTGTAAAATCACAGAATTGGAATGTGTTTCCTTGTCAACTTCAGAACTTCAGTCAGGTTTCTCAGACAGAGTTGAAGCTCCTCTTTCAGGGATGGCAGATAAGTTAGTCATGACTGCTTCCAAAAGTCTTCAACTTCCAGGACTCAAAGATAAGATCTTGGAGGCACCTCAGAAAATGACAGAAAAATCAGAATCAAAGGCACTGAGAGAAGGGAAGAAAGAAGATAAAAGTAGAATGGTAGAAGCAATGAAAGGATACATGAGACCTACCAAGTCCCGAGGACTTACTCCACTTTTGCCAAAGTCTACAATCCAGGACCGAGAGAGATCTAAGCAACTGAAGTCTGGTGGTATGAACCTACCAATGGGGAAATGTGTGTGCTTGTGGCTTTTGAGTCATCGTCAGAAATGCAAAGAGCTTGTGTCTTAGTACCATCGGACTCTAATCATCCTCGTTAATCATTGGTTTGTTGGCATGAAAATCTATAACTACTACTTATGTGTTTTCTGCAGCCAAGGCATGCATTGTGTCCAGTTTGAGGAGGCAGGTAACTTGGTTGCATGTCTTTTTACCCAGCACTGAACCTTGAGTTTTAGGGGAAGTTGAATTTAAAACAATGAATTGTTTAGCAGAAGGCCTATCACCATCCACTGTTCTTAATTTTTTAAAAATTGTTCCTTCTATGTGTAAAGTTCATAGCCAAATTTTAATCATTATTTGGTGTAGGGACTCACAGGAGAAAAGAAAACATTTCACGTCTAGCTGTGTGCATAAGATCTTTTTTGCAGTATGTATGTAGCTTATGCGGTTAGGATTAATATCCAAATTGCGTGGTGGCTAGCACTTGTAGTCCCAGCTGTTCGGAAAGCTGAGGAGGGAGGATTGCTTGAGCCCAGCAGTTGAGGCTGTAATGAGCTATGATCACACCACTGCACTCCAGCCTGGGCAACAGAGCAAGACCCCATCTCTTAAAAATATATATGTATATCCAAATTGCTTTTAGATGAAATGAAAACAATCTGTCTCTTTATGAGGAAATGGTAGCCTCTGACCATTGGTAGGCACAGACTATTTGTGTTTCTAGTAGCGGAAAATGTTCTTGCAGTGATATAACTACATTCTTTGACCAGTTTGTTTCCTATAGCCATTGGCCCACAGTTGCATGTGGGTTAGAGTTTTGGGCTAGTCCGTAAAACTTGTCTATGTTGGGTTCCTCATAATTTTACCCTTTTAGGCTCTAATTAGACAAGTAATTGGAATGAGATTGAGAAGATGATTCCTTTTAGATTTGGAAATTGTAGCCTTTTTTCCCCAAAAAAGGTACACATTTAATCATGGCTTTCATAAAAAAATATTTCCTTGCCTTTGACGTTTCTAACAGCCTACAAATGATGCTATTTCTTAATCACTATTTCCCAGCTTGCATGATGCAGCTACTAAATGCAGAAGTGAAAAAACTCCAATTAGTCGTAGTAACAAGTCAGGCTTTTGGAGAGGCTTCATCATGAGATTGTGTTCTGCATGCTATGGACTTGTTCTTTGAGGTAAAGCTTGTACTGTGCATGAATTTGTACCCAATAAGGAATACTTTCTGTGTGAGTAAAGAATGCTAAAAGTTGTTATTTACATACGATATTCTCATCTTTTCTATTTTTATCTTTCTTCTATTAATTGCCCTATTACCAAGGCAGAAAATGAGGTAGTGTATATAGAGGGCTTTCTAGCATTCTATCCATTCCTTTAGTTTTGGTTTGTAGACCAGTTCTTTAGTTTCAGCAGTGATCCAAAGGTTAACATGTAAATTTTGTGAAATCCTAGCCATCTCTTTTTGTTCAGTGTTTCCGAAGAAATGTAGAAAGAGAATTTGTTCTCCTTGGGGAAGCAAGGCAGGTGCTGCAGAGCTTTTGGGCCCTGTCTTGGTTAGGCCAGGCTCAGAGACTGAGTTAAAAGTGGGTCTTGCAGAGTGGCTGAATAAAGGTAGTGGATTTTGGACAGAATTTACTGTTTCTTCTCTAAATTCTATCATGCCTTTTTCCTAAGGACAATCTATACTTTTTTTTTTTTAATCTATACTTTTTTTAATAGTAAAATTTTTTTTACTAATTTTTGAATAAGTTAATACATTCACATGGTACAAAGGGGTATACAGTAAAATGTAAGTCAGCCTTCCTCCATTAACCCCCTTCCAATTTTCCCTCTCCAGAGGCAGCCAGTGCAAACAGTGTCATTACATACCCTTCTAGACAATTTATGTGTAAAGAAGCAATGGCATATATATTTCCTGATTTCATATAAATGAGAAATATATATACCTACCGATGTATGCCTTCCTTTTTTTCTTTTTAAAGACATCTTTACAAATCAATACAAAGAAAGGGACCTCATTCTTTTTTAATAGCTGTATATTATTTCATTGTATGGGTACAATTCTGTAGTACATTTCTAATGTATTATAATATTTAGGTATTTTCCAGTTTTTTCCTATTAGAAACAAGATGCATAAACTATCCTTATAATTACAGAATGTCATACTCATGCAAGTACATATGTATAATAAAAAGGGGCTTCAGAGGAGAATCTCTGGTTTAAAGAATATGTATTTGTAATTTTGATAGGTGTTGCCAGATTGCTCCCTACAGAGATGTACTAGAGTTATATTCCTATCCTCAGCATGATGAGTACCTATTCCCTTTCCCTTTTTCTACTAGTGTATTTTTTTGGTTGTGTGGTAAAAAATTATTTCCCACATAGAATTATTTTGCGTTATTTATTTAATGACTTGTATATTATCAAGCTTATAAAAGCCATCCCCACTCTGAGTTTAAAATATTTTCTCATCTCTTAATTTTTAACTTTTCATATTTTGAATCTTTGGTCTACAATTTGCCTATTTGTGAGTTTTTAGTTTTGTTTTTTGTATGTCGTTTATGAGGTGTGAGGTAGGGTTACTTTGTTGTTCCATCATTTGTATAATCTGTCCCCACTGCATGTATTTTGTCCTGCTCTAAATTCCTGTATGTATTTGGTCTGCTTCTGGACTTTCTTACCTGATCCGTTGATTTTTCCATTTAGGCTTCAGTTACACAATTTGACTTAATAATATATTTTAATATCTAATCGGGCTATCCTCACTCTTGCCTTATTACTCTTTTACAGCATTGACCTGACTATTCTTGCTTGTTTATGGTTAATAGAAACTTGAAAAATGTCTCGTATAGTTTTGTAAAAAAAAAAAAAAAAAAAAATCCAGCCAGTATTTTTCTTGGTATCAATTTCTAGATTATCCTAGGGAGAGTTGATATCTTTCATATTGAGTTTTCTATTCAACAACATAATATGCCTATCATGTGTTCAAGTGTTAGCCCATTACTGGTATGTATCTTTGTTCCTCACTTCAAGTCATTCATGTTTACTGCCCTACTCCTAGATTGCCTCTGATTCTTACATATCTTGTCCTCAATTGTCCTGTGGTTATATGGTGTTACCCATGGTTTTCAATGTTTGGGTAGTACAGATATTATTAGCAGTGTTAATAAAAATAATAGCACCTACCATTTGTTGAGTGAATATTAGTTGCCTCATTTTCTATGGATAAATAGGTAGATAAATCACATGCACACATACTACAATCCTATGAAAGCTTTTCTCCATTTTCCAGGTGAGAAAAAGGAGGCCCTCAAGGTTAAGGCCACACAGCTGGCAAAGCAGAGCTAGAATTTGAATCCAAGTCTATGTGATTCTAAGGCCCATGCTTTCCTTATTTGTGCCTCAGAAGAAGCTTCCAGAAGTTTTAGGTACTTAAGAAAAAGACGAAGGTTGACAATTAGTAAATATGTATATGTGTGTGTGTGTGTATATAGTGTATGTGTGTATATACATATATGTGTGTGTATATATGTGTGTGTGTACCAACTAAGCACTTTATAGCTGGAGAAATAAAGATATATCATGAGGACATAAATTATGAATCAGAGGTTAATTTAGGATTAGAATCTAGGTCTTTTAACTCTGTCTAGCATTTTTTCCTCCAGACAGAGTCTGTGTTTGATTTATTCATGTGTTCTTCTTAACACCCAGCATAGAGCTTTACATGTACATGATGCCTAATGACATTTTTTGAATTATAAATGAATTGTGCTGCTCTTATCCTGTTTGGAAGTAGGGTAAGTGAATATATTACTAAAGTCTCTCCCAGCTTACTGTTTCCTCTCCTGTTATGTTTTCATGCTACTCGCAAGTTTAGGGAGACTTTAGTAGAGGGTTTCTTCACATATTATGCATGTTATGCTAAGGAGGGAAGATTAATGAGATACTTCAGGAAGTCTAAGCTCGAATTGTCAGAAAAAGACTTCTTGGTGGACTGTGTTTTTTTTTGAAGGGAAGCACAAGTTTGAAAGGATGATCCATATTGGATTCTAGTATCCACTCCATGTTAGTTGTTCCCCTGGAAACCAAGTGGAATCATGAGTGACAGTGCACTTGCTATGTCCTTATTATAAATGGGACAGTTAGGGATCCCTATAAACGGATCCCTTCCTTTGCCATAGTGAAACTTGATCTCCTTTTTATCTGGCTTCATTTCTTTTTCTTCAGTTTGCTTGAGCCCATCAACTGTCTTCCAGCAGCTGGGAATGTCAGTTTATGGTGAGAAATTCTCTTGGTGTGAAACTTGAAGTAATTTATAAACCTAGAATTCTAACAGTTTCAGGTCCCCTGTACATAAATAAAATATGCTCAGCAGATGAAAAAACCATTTGTAATCTTAGAACTTGCTACTATTTTACAACCGGAGAAGTACCCATTTGGTAATGTCTTTTCTTAACTAGTGCCATTTGTGAAGTTCTTTTTTTATTGCTTTCCTCTCACTTGCCCTTTCATTCTCTGATTTTTTTTCTTACTAGCATATTAATGAAATTTGTTAGGACTCTATATGCCACACAGCTAAAAATGGCTGCCATTTATTGACCGTTACTGTATACTCAGCACTATCCTAAACTCTTTTGACCTCAAAGAATCCTGTGTGGTCAGTGCTACTATTACCTTGTTTGGGCCAGAACATCTAAATATTCTTTGGAATGAGTCAAGCAACTGTCGATTATCCTACTTTAAAAGAAGCTTCTTCTTCTTACATTCCCTCATACCTCACTTTTACCCTCTAACTGACAAATAGCATTGGGGATTCTGTAAACGATAAGATAAAAACTTAGCTTCTGATTTTCAGTATTGCAAATATATTTACTTCTTTAAAATATGAAGGGGACAGTAAAGCGTACTTCCATTCTTATTTTTACCTGTATCATGTCCATTGAGGCAGGTCATCTCATCTGTTAACAGATTGAAATTGTTAGTCTTTAAACTGTTTAGCCATGGTACAAATTTGGCTTAGACAAAAGTTTGTCATATAAACTTTGCTTGCTCTGTGAATACTGAACACAGAGCATGATTTGTACTTTTCAGTATTTAGTCCATTCATTCAATAGATACCAAGTAACATCACTCTCACATTCTAAAAGTAGAGTAATAAAACATAGTCTCCTCAAGGATTTCAGAGTGGAGAGATAAACACACAATTTTACTCTAATAAGAGAAATTTACTCTGGTGAGAGAGAATAGACATATGAGCTATATACTATGGGAATACAGAGCAGAAAAGGACCAAGTCCTCCTAGGAGAGCAAGAGAAATCTTCAGGCCGGGCGCAGTGGCTCACACCTGTAATCCTAGCACTCTGGGAGGCCGAGGCGGGTGGATTGTTTGAGTTCAGGAGTTCGAAACCAGCCTGAGCAAGAGTGAGACCCTGTCTCTACTAAAAATAGAAAGAAATTAATCGGACAACTAAAAAAATATATAGAAAAAATTAGCCGGGCATGGTGGCGCATGCCTGTAGTCCCAGCTACTCGGGAGGCTGAGGCAGAAGGATCGCTTGAGCCCAGGAGTTTGAGGTTGCTGTGAGCTAGGCTGACGCCACAGCACTCTAGCCCGGGCAACACGGTGAGACTCTGTCTCAAAAAAAAAAAAAAAAAAGAAAGGAGAAATCTTCACACGGGAGGTTCTGGGGTATGAGTGGGTCTGGAAGTATGGCTGAGAGTTTGCTGAGCAAAATTAAGGTAAAGCATTCTAGGGTATAGCTTATATAAAGACATAGTACAGATGCATGGAATATTTGAGAAGTAGCAGACTGTGGTGTGACTGGCAAGTTGGGAAACAGATCTGTGAAACGTTTTGAGATGAGATTGGGAAAACTTCCTAAAGGCTCCTAGGTATGCTATGTCCTCCACAAGCAGAGGATCTTAGATTTATGCTAGGAGGTAATTGAGGGAAGAGGTTTTCTTTCTACCTAGTTTGGTTGGATGATTCTCTTTTCTTTTAGGGGGAGGCCATGGGAGGGTCAATGCTATGCTGAAAAGAACAAAGGCCTAGAATTTTCAAGTTGTACTTCTTGGAGGATTTTTCATCTATAAGCATTTTAATGTCTTGGGTTCACATATGTGAAATTACTAGCTTCAATTTTTTCATTCTGTCCATTTGCTTCCCAACTTTTTAAAGTTAATCAGGGAGAATCATTATTTTCTTGAGTTAAACATGTAATAAGAAACGTTTTTAAAATTTAGTAGAATATGGTTTTGAAATGGTTTTGCATATATATATGTATAAACACATGTGTCATTCACTTCAGATAAGAAACCAGATTGTAACTTCACAACCTTCAGCTTTTGTTAGTAAAGAATGTCATCAGTAATTGTAATCTGTAGAATTATTGACTTTCATCGTAATGATAATTTATTAGAATTATTTCCCGAAGGCAATAACCAGGAACAGTTGGTCAATCTGGAAAGTAGTGTTGCCTTGGTAACTGATGAGAAAGAATGCAGAGAAACCAGTTGTCAAGTACAAAAACCAAAGCCCTGAACAGGTTAAATACTAGCTTCAAGCACAAGGCAAAAAACAGAAACATCTGCCAGTACATCTGCTGGGATCAGAGACCTGCAGGCTGTGCCAAAGCCATTGGAGGCTTGACATGCCGTTACAAGTCTGCTAAGAGTCTTAAAAACTGTTTTCTGACCAGACACACAGGAATTCATGTACTTTCTTCAGACTGAGAATGGAATAGAACCTCAAAATCGTCAGCCCAAAGGACATTCCAAATTGCCCCCTCTTGGGATGAGTTGAAAACAGCTTTAATGATGGGAAAGATCAGGTCAAATGATATAGATGCGCAGTGTAAAAGGAATCCATCCATCCTTTCACCGAGCAGATCTTTTTTGAGAGCTTATTTACTGTGTGTCAAGCACTGTGCTGGACACCCACACAGCAGAAATAGGTCACATTCGTGCCTTCTAGAAGCTCCCAGGAAAGGCATATAAATAAAAAGATTACAGTGTAGTTTCTAAATCCTAAAAAGGGGTAGAGTTTTGTAATAACATGAAGGACTCAATTGGGGGGAGGTTGTCAAAGAGACTCCACAGAGGTGACATTTAAGTGAGTTATGAATGAGTAGGAATAGAACCTAAAGACAAGGAATACCAACAGCAGCTGAAACTAGAATTTAAGTCTTCTGGTTCCTAAGTACTTTTTTTTTTTTTTAAACCTGGACAGGCTCACCCTTTTAAGACTTCACACACATCCCTCATCTACTAACTTCATACCATATCACAGTGGCTGGGAGGTTTGGGTTCCTTGCTGTAACTGTTCCTGTGGATGAATATGCATTCCTGAGTGAGATTATGTCTGTAATTCTGATTTGGACTAGAGCACCGACCTGTCCATCCTCAGGTTTTACTAATTATTCTGTACTAGGTTTTCCTCTCATGTGCAGAGTAGCAGTCACCTCATTTGGAGAGGAACAAAGTCATTAATTATCGTTCCATATGATCTCTTGTTATGCATTGCAAAAGCAATAGTATGATCAAATTATAAGCCCTCTGTCCCTTCCCCTCTGTAAAAGCCTCTGGATCTCCGCTTTTTCTTAGTGAGGCAGGACCTGCCTGCCTACTCGAAAGCATCGTGAAGGGAAACCCAAAGTGCTGAGGCAGTATACAAAGACACTGACACAAATCTAAGTTCCTAGAGTCTGGAAAATAATAACAAAGGATTGCTAAGGAATAAGTCACTCACACCTTACGCATTCTTTGCATAATTAAAAGAAAACAAGACCGTGCTTAAGGTACAAAGTAAACACTGAAACTAAATGCATTGCTTCTTTTTCTCCTTTATTTTAAACTTGCTTTTGCCCCCCCAAACACACACACATATACACATGTGTGTATACTATGTATTAATTTGGGAGTTTTGAATTGATCACAAAAAGATAAATTACAATTGCAAATTAAAGCTTGAAGTACTTTTCATCACTGATTAAAAAAGAACCATTAAAAAGGAGAGTCATCCAGTGACGAAGATTAGTTTTTTGCTTAGTGGTGCGGGAAGACTAGCAGTCGGAAACCCAGCATCTTCTATGTGGCTTTTCCATTAAGTTTTCACCATGTGATCTTGGGCAAACTACTTTACTTTTTTCCCTCCGAACCCTATTTTGCTTCTCTGTAAAATGAGGGGCTTATTAGAGGAGTTCCAGCATTCTGATTCTGTACTATAACGCATACTTCAGTGTCCTTGCAGTACAGTTTTAATGGAATGACCCTTGTCCTGAAAGAGATTTGAGGAATGGAATGTTATTTTCTTTAGGTAATGCCTCAGATTTTGAGATTTAGCTTTTCTTTTTTCTTGTCTGTTAATTAGTGATTGAAATTAGGGTTTCTATGGTATTTCTTGTAGGTGGTGGTAGATTTTGGTTTTTTTGTTTCAGACAGGGTCTCACTCTGTCACCCAGGCCAGAGTGCAGTGGCATAATCATAGCTTACTGTAGCCTCCAACTCCTGAGCTCAAGCAATACTCCCACCTCACCCTCTCAAGTAGCTGGGACTATAGGTGCATGCCACCACACCTGGCTAATTTTTTTTTTTTTCATTTTTTGTAGAGATGGGGGTCTCACTATATTGCTCAGGCTGGTCTTAAACTCCTGGCCTCGAGTGATCCTCCTGCCTCAGCCTCCCAAAGTACTGGGATTACAGGCATGAGCCAACCATGCCCAGCCTCATAGTTTTTTGTTTGTTTTTTTTTGAAGCTAGCATCAGTAGATAACATTCTGTATTTCTGTTTTAGCTACCTTGTTAAATGCCTTTAATATATATTATCTCAATCCTCAAACCTATATGAGGGACATATTCTGAAGACATCCCCATAATTCCTTAAATTCTGTTGTACTCAGACCGCTGGGTGACCACCAAGCTTATCCGCATACCTGAGCCTGTGGCTGACTTGGTGTCTTGGGTACTTGCCATTTGTCTGGGCTTAAAGTTCTTGGCCCTTACACCCCAGATTACCTCTTCTAACTCTCCATCTCTTGGACCTTGTAACTTTGAGGCCTCTGTTGGTCCAGTAGCTACATGTTGCCCTCATCATTATCTTTCTTCATGTTGACCACATTTCTGATCTATATGGTATGTACTATAGTCTGGACTATGTGCTCATTTGTGACTGGCCAACTTCATTCTCCTGGTTCCTGCTTCTGGTCTTTTGGCTGGTTCACATTTTAGAGTCTGCTATTTATGGATCATTGAGGCAGGATATGTGGGATTTAAAGGTAGCAGGGACTTAACAATTCAAATTATTGGCTTAGCTTTTTGGGAAGAGGGCAACAAGTGGGGCTGGGTAGGCTGGTTAGAACTAAAAATACTTTGGCTCTAAGGAACAAGTTTCCATGCTTGTTCTTTGCCTAGGTATTTTCTGCCCCTTTAGAATATGAGCCAACTCAGACTGCCCCTTTCTTCAGATGTGCTGCTATATACCACCACTCCCACTCCCCAGTCATGCCTCTGCCAACAGACTGCGCCTTCACATGAGGCAGGAGGGTTACTAAACATACTAGCTACTAGAGCCCCAAGTTTAAAATCGCCTCATGAGTTGTACATAGCAGCAGACCATGATTCCTTGAATAGTTGTTTCAGCCATTTTACTGAGATGTGAGAGTGTTAAAAACTGTCAAACTGGAAGATACTTAAGAATCCCCTCATTTAATAAATGAAGAAACCAAAGCTAGGAGCAATGAAATTAATTTCTCAGACTCTTAACTATTGAATGGCACAGACAGATTTTAAAATCTGGTCTTCTAACTCTAAGCCAAATTATTTTTTTCCCTGTAACACAAAAATAAAAGGTGTCAGTAAATTGAGGGGTGTGTGTGTTTTGGGGGAGGTAACTAATTTTTGAGTGACCAGGGTTTTGTTGAGGCTTATCTGATTTTAAGGTATCTTCCAAACTTTTGCTTCTGGTGTATTTGGACCGCATTGCAACACCACCTTCCCCAACCCCAGATTTTAATAATTTTCATCACACATTACATATACTTTATTATTCAGTTATATGTATAAAAACAGTAAGAAAGCCAGAATTCCACTGTGTTTCATTACCAAGGCTCCCAAGACTCTCCTCATATTTTTTCCTGTTATTAATTAGAATCATGATCCTCCTGGCACCCCCTTCATTTTGTTATACCTCACTTCCTTTTCCTTATCAAGAGCCTTGCTGCAGAGGACAGAAACCTGGTTCCTTGCCAATTAACCTTTATTACGCTTTGTCATGTATTGCTACTAAAATACTTAAGACCAAAAGGAGGAAGTATATATGAGGCTCAGTTCATGTTCAGGACAGAGGTTAAATGGAAATTCACATTTTATTCAGCAATGCAACACTGCCACTCCTGACCATGAGCATAGCCCTGTGTCAGGTACTAAAGTGAATGCAAAAGACATATAAGGTTGATTCCTGCATTTTAGTTTGGGGACTTGAATAAATAATATGAGTGATATGAGGAATACAAAAGGCAAGTTCTTGGGGACAGAGGCTCCAGTTTAGCAAGCTCTCCTGGGTTGGACCTTGGTAATCTTTTCATATTTTCTAGACCTAAGATGGAACAATCCTAACCTGCCCTTTTTTTTCCTAAAAGCATTATTAAAAAACTGTAATCAAACCACTGCAGGTGATGGCAAATGGCTTTTTTAAAAAAAAAAACAATCAACTTTTTCTTCATCTTGAAAAAAGACTTCTTTTGAATTCCTCATAGACTATTTCACAATGTCCTATGTTAGTATAAGATACTAATTTACAGGCTAGATAACAAAAATCAGTTTTGTTCAAAGTAGAATATGGCCTATCCTTACAGTGTGACTTTTTTTTGAGGAATGTTTTTTATGAATCCCTCAGTCCCAAATGTACAATTCGTAAGCTCAGAGCCCAGGTTAGCAAAAGACCATGCTGAGTTAAGCGGGGGCAGTAGGCTTTGGTAGGCAGGAAAAGCTCCAAGCCATAGATTGTTAGAGTCCATAAGTCTAGAGGTCAGAAGAAGAACTGCCCCCGTGTGTTCACATGGCACCTATGGGATTGGTAGGCCACAAAGAGCAGGGTTGGTGCAGGAGGGAGCAACCCAGTTCATCCAAGGAACCAAGGTGGAGCAGAGACAGGAATAAAAGCATAAGGGGTATATTGTCACACAGATGTCTTAGAATTGGAGTACATGTCCCTAAAGCCCTGATCATCAACGTCTTTAAATGAACCTTTTATTAAACTCTTCCACAATGCAGAGCTATAGACAGAACTCTCACTGGGATTTGGGGACCCCATTCAAGTCAGTTTTCAAGTGACTTTGATAAATTGCTGTGACAGCAAACCCACTCTTCCTCTGAGAAATGAATGCTTGCAATTTTGATACTACATTAAGGTGTATTTTTAAGTGAAAATTTGAGCAATTTCCTGGATTCATTGTTCTTCAGGAGTTATAGCTGGGGATTGGCAAATGAGTCTTGCTTATTTTTAAAACAGTTTTTCGAGTGGGTGAATGTGAAAGGGTGGGCATAGTATCAGGTAATTGAATGTGTGGGTATATATATTTCTATGTTGGTGAAAGCCAGATTAATTACTATCCTCAGTGCCCAGATTGGCACCACACTATATTTTAAATTGCAGATCTAAACAGAGTGCTAGTTTACAGGAAATTACATTTTCAGATTAATGGTAGCATTTGGTTGTGCAGAAAGCAGCAGTTTCCTTCCTTTCTTTCTCTTTCATTCATTCTTTCTTCCTTCCTTTTTTTCTTTCGCATTGGTAAATACATTTAGCACCCAACTGCTTGAGGAGAGAGGAGGATTGGGGGAAAGATGGGTTTTGTAATGAATACTGGGGACTTGGTGTGATGTCACTGCCAGCTCTGTGTGATCGTAGGTGGTATTAGAGCTCCAGGAGCGAGAGGGGGGAGAGCAGTGGAAGAGACGATGTCGCTCTCAGACAAGCAGCCAGCCTCTCTCGCTGCTGTGTACAGCCAGCTCGGTAAGGACAAGCCTGCAGAGTGCCGAATGGACTCCCCAAAAGAAGTCAGTCAAGCTGGATTTGAGTGGCAGAGGACAGAGGGCAAACTGAATGAAATCGGGCTGAATGTCAGCATGGATGGGAAGCTGAAAGACGGGCTTGTGAAGAATGCCAGCTTCCTGGAGCAGAGTAAGCTCTGCTTTTTTGAGGGGAAGTTAGACAAAGAGCACAGCATTGAAGTGCAGGACAAGGAGTATCAAGCAACCTCGGGTCACCTTGAGAGCAGGTATGTGATTTCAGAAACCTGCCACCCTTCGGAGGGGAACTCAGTTCACCAGAAGACAGGCGAGTTCCATCTGGGACTCATACAGGGGCCAGATAAAAACAAAACCACTACCGTTCAAGGAAAGGTGGCGGGGAAGAATGGACTAGAGACCAAGAGCCAGCCTCATCTGGATTTCCCTGGGGCTGCTGACACCCCCACCCGATATGTTAAGGAGCAGGAAACCAGTGTTTGGAACCCCAACTTTCATCCTGTGGCTCAAGGCCCTCAGAGATCAAGGGAAGCAACTCCAGGGGAGGAGAATGGCATCACCCCTGGCTGCCCGGTGATTGGAGTGGTGAATGATAACTCTGGGCAGTTTAAATGTGAGTCCCCACTGCTGGCAACTATAGCCCATCCGGCCCCCATTATTGAGCATTCACCCCCTGGCATTCCACCAATCACTATGGTGGAGTTCACCCAGGAATATTTGAATGCAAGCTCTCACATCAGAGGCCATGATAAGGAGTTGGAGAAACTGGGTTTTACCGACGAGGGGGCCGTGCTCGACCAAGCCCCCCAGCAGAAAAAGGCCATGCGCCGAGCCCTGTCTGAATGTTCTCACCTCTCAGTTCCCCCAGCTGCCAACCTTGCAGATAAGTACCCTGAACTTCCTGCCCGAGAAGAGCTTTCTTCTGGCCTGCTGCCTCCCACCACTGGCCCAGTGCCTAGTCCCACGCCCAGGAACCCGGGTGCTTCTGCCATCAGGCGCTCCATGACAGTGGCTGAAGAACAGACAGCTAGCTACAAATTGAGCCCTGGGGAACTGCCCATCTTGTCTACTAATGAGATACCTCCTTTCGTCTGTGAGGAACCAGTGGCTGAGAAGAGAGAAGAATTGACCCATTTCAGCAACAGCAGCAGCAGCTCTGGTAAGAAGGAACTCGGCACTGGTGGGTTATATCTCCATAGTAAGCTGGAGCAAATTCCTGAAGGAAGCAGCAAGGAAAAAGGACAGGAAGATAGTGAAACAAGAATTGATTCATGCTTCCAAGTCTGCCAGGGAAGAGAGAAACAGCCAGGGCAGACGGCTCTGGCAGGGAAGAAAGAAATTGAGGTCACCGCAACCCAGAGCACTCTGTCATTACTGTGTGAAGAGACCCCACGTGATGGTATGTTTCTAAATTTTGCCTCCATTGGGAACAAGCAGACGGCAAGGAAGGAACCAAAGTGACAGATTACCGGCAGGAGCATTAGGCAGCTTTTTACTGCTGGAGTCTGACTGCCTGGGGAAAGCTTAATTCCCTTGTGTTGGGAGCTTGCTGGGAGTGAGGCGAGAAAGAGAACAAAGTGAATCTGGCTGGGTCAAGCTGAATATCTGCTGGCATGACAGATAGCGTAGATTGAGGATGTGGGCTGAATGGGTTGAGGGTGGAATGGGGTCAGAGGATGGTGGGCATAAAAATTGAAGTCCCTTGACCTCAGTCATCCTGCCCACCCCATCCCCCATCCTCCCCTCCCTCAGCTCCCCGTTGGTTTGAACCAAATGACTACTGAGCTCTAAATCAAATCGCAAACTGACTGATTTCCTTGCCTGAAAAATCTGTCACTTTGTGTAGATTCACAATGAGTTTATCAGCACTAACCTCCTCTCATTAAGTTGCACAGCCCTGGTGGAAGCTCTGTTTTCTGTTTTGCTTTTGAGAATGTTTTACTTTTGTTCAAGCTGAAAAGGAGCCTTTTAAAGCTGGCTATTTAATATTCTTTTCCTGTTCTTCATGTTTGACCCAATCTAGCTTCTAGTTTTCTCTTTCTCTATGTGTTTTGGGAGGATTTGGGGGGAGAAAGAGAAGAAAGAGAAAGTGGAGAGAGAAAGAGAGACTTGCAACTTAATAAACAGCTAAGTGTTGTGGTCTTTGTGACTGCCTTCTCTGTCTTCCTGGCCCTTTCTTTTCTTCCCCATCCCCCATGGCTCTCATTGTTGGGGGCCTAGAAAAGCTTGTTTTTCTCTGAGGCCAGTTTGAGCAAAGGGCCATGATTCATGAGCTTGTTCAAGGGGATTTAAAACATGTGTTTTGTTTGTAAAAAATATTCCCTTTTCTAGGACCTGAAAAAGAGTACATTTTAATGAAAATTTTTACTCAATTCCTCTAAAAATAAGAAGTGGTATTTTCTAGAGGAGTGGTAAGTAGAATAAGACCCCTGAAGACTGACAGGTTTTTGTGGGCTTTTTTAATGGAAATGGGCAGAAAGTCTTCATATTTCCTCTGTGATTTCTTACTACTCCAGGATCACGAGCATTCAGGTATCCCATGCTGCTGTTTATTTCTAGCTGCGGCAGAGAACTGTCAGCTACTCCTGGACAGGGCTTTGTCTTTCTTTTATTGATTCTCCAGGTGCCCAGTTCAGCACTATATACCTTCTAGGTAATAATGAATGAAGACCTTTCTTTGTTTTAGAACAAGTTCATTCTAGTTCAAACAAACAGAAGTTCATGCTGATAGAAAAAAAAATTTATCCATTCACCTGATAAATGCTTGAATGCAGGCTTTGCTAACCACTGTGTAGATAAAACTATATAAAGATAGGTTCATTCAACATACCTACCATTTGCTGGTCACCATGTGGGCACTGGAAACTGTACTTGTCCTCAAGCAACTTATGATCTAGTAAGAGACAGTGAGAGTGTTGTGAATCATGGAAACATTTTGGAGGAGGTCATATTTGAGCTGGGCCTTGAAAACCTAGGATGCCTAACAATGCAGAAGGAAAGACTTCAGGCAAAGGAACTCATATAAGCAAAGGTATGAAGCCTAGACAGTTCATGTTAGTGTCTTTTTTTTTTTTTTTTTTTTTTTTTGAGATAGAGTCTCACTCTCTTGCAGCCTAGCTCACAGCAACCTCAAACTCCTGGGCTCGAGCAATCCTACTGTCTCAGCCTCCCGAGTAGCTGGGACTACAGGCATGCACCACCATGCCCGGCTAATTTTTTCTATATATATTTTTAGCTGTCCGATTAATTTCTTTCTATTTTTGGTAGAGACGGGGTCTCCTCTTGCTCAGGCTGGTCGCGAACTCCTGAGCTCAGAACGATCCGCCCGCCTCGGCCTCCCAGAGTGCTAGGATTATAGGCGTGAGCCACCGCGCCTGGCCCATGTTAGTGTCTTTATGGGACACTCCCTTGAGGATTATTTGATTGCAGAGAACAGAAACACACTCAGAGAAACTCAAATTTATTTAAGAAGTATTTATTGACAGGATACAGAGGAATCTCAGGGAATCCAACTATAGGAAGTATTGCCAGGCTACAGCTATTGTGTATGTCTCTCTTGGGACCTCTGCTTCTCCCTGCACATGTGTTCTGTTCTCTTCTCTTCTAGAAACTGTATTTCCTCTGTCATCTCTTTTTGCTTTCTTTGTGACTCTGTTCTGCCCAGGATGGAATAGCATTGGGTTGCCATGGTTTAGGCTCTGTGGCCAGCTTCGCACTACTGTTTATCTCAGGGACCCAAGGTTGTTTGACTGTTGTTTCCATGTCTTAGTCCTATTAGAAAGTGAGCAAGTCAGTATGTCTTTTTAGCTCAGCTTGGTCCAGTCAATTGTGTGTCAGGTCCCATAGCCTTCTTAAGCCATCTTACCCATTTAAACCCACCCATTTCACTCACCTGGAGGCTTCTCTAGAGGAGAGAGTATGGGTTAAGGAAACATTCCAAAGCTATCTTTACATATGTGGCAAGAAATAATGGAAGAAAATTCTAGAAAATTGTTTGGACCCAATCTTGCCAAACTTCAAATGCCCCACCTTCCTTCTGTGTTGAGAAAACTGTGGTGACCGCCTATCACGGCAAATAAAGTAGCTCAAGGTCAGCTTTGGGAAGACTTACCTGTTCTCAGTAGGTAAGATGAAGTGGAAAAAAGAAAATGAAAGGCAAAAATCCTATTATGATGGTTCGATTCAGGTAGTGGCAGGTGAAACACTAAGGACATGATAGAAGAAATATAGCAGGTTAAAATAACTGGAATTGAAAATTGGATGTGGAAGGTACGAGAGAAAAAGAAGAGTCAAAGGTTATGATATGATTTTGAACCTGGTTTTCTCAGCAGGTAGTGGTACAAATAATGGAAAGATCCAATAGAAGACAGTAGTTTTGTGAAAGAGTTAATGAATTCCGTTTCAGACATTCTTTTGTGAAACTCTGGGGACATTTGGGTGGTGGTCTCTAGCAATTGCCTGGTGTATGCCTGGGACAAAGGAGGAGGGTCTTGGTAAGCAGTACCATCTGGGAGGGAGATAGCAGTTTGTGCTTATGCACAGGGACATTTATTTGTACAGTTTGAGATACTGCATATCTATATCATAGGCAGTGAGACTTCATGAAATGTTCATATTGTTTACCAAAAAATCCTGTGTCTATTGAAAAAATTCATCGTGGTCTGGGATGAATGGCAACATGTCACACGTTTGGTAAGGTCTTTCAACTTGCGATAGAAAAAAGGCATTGCCAGACTTACACAGTTGTTGGATTTGTTTTTTTCCCTTCACGTTTTTAAAACTAGAAAAATAATCAGTTTTTGACTAAAAATACATGTGATTCAAACATCAAAAAGTACAAAAAGCTCTACATTAGAAAACCTCCTACCAAGACAAGATGGTATCAACTCATTTTCCTGCTCCTCCCCTGTGAATATAACTAAATATCCTAGAAGTAATTTAACAGACTTCCATAAAGGAGTCTGACAGGTAGAAAGAAGGCAGACCGGATCAGGATCTCAGGACTTGAGGAGTGACGGTGCAGTGAATTCCCTGGGTTTTCTCTTCTTTTTTTTTTTTTTTTGAGACGGAGTCTCACTCTGTTGCCCGGACTAGAGTGCCGTGGCATCAGCCTAGCTCACAGCAACCTCAGACTCCTGGGCTCAAGTGATCCTCTTGCCTCAGCCTCCCAAGTAGCTGGAACTGCAGACACATGCCACCGTGCCCGGATATTTTTTCTATATATTTTTAGTTGTCCAGCTAATTTCTTTCTATTTTTTTAGTAGAGGCAGGGTCTCGCTGTTGTTCAGGCTGGTCTCGAACTCCTGACCTCAAGCAGTCCTCCTGCCTCAGCCTCCCAGAGTGCTAGGATTACAGGCATGAGCCACCACGCCCAGCCCCTGGGTTTTCTTTTTATCTCCTATATATCCCTGTCTGGGCACTGGAGAGGATTGCAACTTGGAATTAATTACCAACAACATAGACCAAAAAAAAAAAAAAAAAGAAAACAAGTAGAGAAAAGCCTGTTCGCCTGTTCTCTATTGCCAAAGGACCAGGAAAGGGGAAGGCCACCAAAGACCCAGTGGTAAGCCCTGTTTCCCTACTATACCCAGCAATGGGCTCATTTCTGCCTGCAGGTACAGGGTCAGTGGAGCCCACGGGGGCCTACCCATTGTACATTCCACACGACCCAGCAGGAGCTCTAGGCCTGGTCCACCCTGCCAGCAACTACAGGGAGGCCCATCCCTGTCCCCTACCAGCTGACAGCACCAGTGGCACCTCTAGGCCTGGTGCCTTGCAGCCCTTTACCCAGTGGCAGAAGGAGACTTTGATAGGTTTCCTTCACTTCCTTCCCCCTAGCAGCAGAAAGCAGCCCAGGTAGGTGCTTCCTGCTCCCAGCAGCTCCAGCAGAGATCAAACAGGATGTCTCCCTGCCTTAGACAGCCAAAGAACAGGCCGGGAGAAGCTCTCTTCCTTCAACAGATCCAGCATCACTCAGCTTCCACCTAGCTGCATTGGGTGGCCCAGTTAAGTGCCTTCAGCCCTTTTAGGCAATACCAGCAGGGATTAAGTGAGAGCCTCAGCAGAGCCAGAAGAACACAGAAGGCCACAATTACAATGCAAGAGCTCTGAAAACTAAATTATCATTAGAACTATAGCCAGAACCTACATACTAAATAGAAACATGGTGATTGCCTGCTAAAATACAAAATTAGAATTTTAAAGCAGCCCTCACAAAACTGCTTTAACAAACAATTATGAATTCTCTTGAAACAAAGGAAAAACTAGAAAATCTCGGTACAGAAACAGAAGCTATAAAAAAGAACCAAATTTTAAGCCGGGTGTGGTGGCTCACGCCTGTAATCCTAGCATTTTGGGAGGCCGAGGCAGGAAGATTGCTTTAAGTCAGGAGTTTAAGACCAGCCTGAGCAACAGCGAAACCCCATCTCTACTAAAAATAGAAAAAATTAGAAGGGGGCAAGGTAAGGGGGGGAAAAAAAGAAAAAATTAGCCAGGCATGGTGGTGGTTGCCTGTAGTCTCTGCTACTCAGGAGGCTGAGGCAGGAGGATTGCTTGAGCCCAGGAATTTGAGGTTGCTATGAGCCAGGCTGATGCCACAGTACTGTAACCCAGGCAACAGAGCAAGACTCTGTCCCAAAATAAATAAATAAATGAAAATAAATAAATAAAAAAATAAAATGTGGAATGGAAGTCAGATTTCAGTAGTTCACTCAAAGTAGTAAAACTTTGATACCAGTAGGCTGTATGTACATTGTAATACCTAGAGCAACCACTAAGAAAACCATACAAGCAATATATTCAAAAACATTATTTAAAAAATTAAAATGGAGCTAGGCATAGTGGATCATGCCTGTAATCCCAACAGTTTGGGAGGCTGAGATGGGAGAATTGCTTGAGCCAGAAATTTTAGGCCAGTCTGGACAATATAGTGAGACCTTGTTTCTACAAAAACTAAGATAAATTGGCCAGATGTGGTGGCCTAGTCCTATAGTCCTAGCTATTCAGGCTGCTAAGGCAAGAGGGTCATTTGAGTTCAGGAGGTGGAGGTGCAGTGAGCTATGATCATAAGACCCTATAAATAAATAAAATTTAAAAATTTTAAAAAATATTAAATGAAAATGCCAGCTGAAGGCCGGGCGCGGTGGCTCACGCCTGTAATCCTAGCACTCTGGGAGGC
>RJWJ010019298.1:0-30486 GCA_004363605.1 Indri indri | reverse complement strand
TGGGGAAAAGAATCTCTTTTTAATAAGTGGTGCCAGGAAAACTGGATGGCTACATGCAGAAGAATGAAACTGGATCCCCACCTCTCACCTCTCACAAAAATCAATTCGAGATGGATAACAGACGTAAACCTAAGGCATGAAACCTTAAGAATTCTAGAAGAAGACATTGAGAAGGCCCTTTTAGACATCGGCCTAGGCAAAGAATTTTTGAAGAAGACCCCCAAAGCAATCACCGCAGCAACAAAAATAAATAAACGGGATCTGATCAAATTAAAAAGCTTTTGCACAGCCAAGGAAACTATCATTAGAGTGAATAGACAGCCTACAGAAAGGGAGAAAATATTTGCTCTCTACACATCTGATAAAGGGCTGATAACCAGAATCTACCTAGAACTTAAAAAAATCAACAAGAAAAAATCAAACAAACTCATCAACAAATGGGCAAAGGACATGAACAGAAACTTCTCAAAAGAAGACAGAATAATGGCCAGCAAACATATAGAAAGCACTTTTTAGAATTTAAACAACAAATAGGCATTGCACTGTAATTCAAAGCTGGGTCAAAGTAGATGTTATGAATAGAGACAACATTCTAGGCAGACGAAAACAGTTATTTGAGGGAAGGGCAAGCCAAATATGAAGAAATTAAATGTTAGTTCATATTGTTTTCTATATATTAATTTGCCAGCTCCTCATCAGTCAAGGGCTGACAAAGAAATTAGAAACCAGTTTTTATCAATCTCCCCCTATATACTGAACAGCATTCTAAGATTATGTGAGGGATGCAAGCGAAATACAAAACAGTCTCTACTTTCATGAAGTATATAATATGTATTGGGAGTTCAGCTGTAAACAGAGAATGAACATTACTTGATAATTTGTAATTAAGTCCTGTGGATTTTTAACACAGTTCACAGAAAATTCTGATACTGGGAAAGCTTCATGGGTGAGGCAGGACCTGACCTGGATCATAGCACTTGCATATGCTAGAAGTGGTACAAATACCAGGTAAATTTAAGAAAAAATTCCTTTTCACTTGGCATTTTGACATTTTATGGTCCTTTTAAGTAGTAGGACAAATTATTCACTAGAATTCTGAATTTACTTCTTCATCTGTATAAAGGAAATAATACTATTCTTTCTTATTTTCCCTACAATTCTTTATATTAATAATGTAGAATGTCAGCAAGGTAGCCTATTTCCAACCAGTTCTTTCATAGATGAAGAAAACAGGGCCTGAGGAGATGAAGTGATTTGACTAAGACCACTCAACGGCTTCTAGATGTCCACACAGAAAATAAATTGATAGCTACTACCCTGCCTCGACTATATAATCAACAGTATAAGCTTGTTTGCAGGATAGAAGAGAGGCATGACCTCAGAAATATTTTGGCGAGACATGGCAAAGACTTTTATGTTGACATTAAAAATATGTAAAATATCAAAACCTTGTTGGATGTTCTTACACTTATTTTATGTTTCAGTATTGTTTCTATTTTAAATATATACTATAGATGAGTGGGGAATGGGGAGTGGGGTGAGGCACTATGATCTTTTTAGCATGTAGGATCTCTTAAAATCTTCATCTGGCCTTCATGTTTAAAACTTATTTTGGTCTTTATTATTATTATTATTATTGTTACTTTTAGAAACAGGGTTTTGCTGTGCCACCCAGATTGTGCCAGTGGCACAATCGTAGCTGACTGTAACCTTGAATTCCTGGTGTAATGATCCTTCTGCCTCAGCCTCCCAAGTAGCTGGGACTACAAGTATGAGTCACCACACCTGGCTAATTTTTAAATTCTTTGCATAGATGGGGTCTCACTATGTTGCCCATTCTGGTCTCGAACTACTGGCCTCAAGTCATCCTTCTGCCTCAGCCTCCCAAAGTGCTGGGATTACAGGTGTGAGCCACCACGCCCAGCCATTTTGGTCTTTATATTGAAGACTACCTTTACATTTTCACTAGAAGAATCTCAAACTAGCTCTGCATTATTTATAACTCATATAAAAGTCTGTGTGCTCATATCAGGTTTAGTTTCTCTGAGCCTTTCCTAAGTGTATGTGCCCTTTTCTGCGTTTTGCTTTTGTAACATCTTGGGAGGAGCACAACTTCTTGGGGGCCCATGGACGAAAGTCACACATAGATAAAACAAGGCAGCAACTCTCCCCATTAAAAACACACACACGTCTACCATGTTAAAAAGTACTGCTATGAATCAGGAACCCCAAGATTAAAGGGATCATATATTTGTTCTAATCCTTGCACCATATTACAAAAGTGTGCACTTTAATGGGAACACCATTACATAAGAGTTGCCACGCACAGTGAATTGACATGGACTTTAATTGTCTGTTCATTTGAATGCTACATTACAATCAGTTAAAGAGATGACTTTTATCTGTATCTTTAATTCATCCAAAATGCTTGTGGTACATTTGGTTCATGTAGAATGAGAAACAGCAGTAGATACTTGAAATCTGTGCTTTTGGCATTCTTTGGAAAGGATCTTGTAATATTAATAGCGCAAAATCAAGTAAACTTTGAATAGCCCTCGTTGGTATCTCTTTAACCGATTTTGGTGATGTATATATTTGACTAAAGCAAATCCATTATGCAATGAAATTTTTGCATTTTAATAGCTTGTGATGAGGTAGGTTACTGTCTAGCTATTGAGTCAGTTATATCTAATACAGAGTTAAGTAACCCTTTTCATAATGATTCTGCCAATCACGGTGCCAAGCCTCCTGTGCATGCCAAGCAGATGTGAACTGATGAAGATGATATAACTTTAATTTGTCAGTGCCATGGGAAGAATTATGAGCCAGAGCTTTATAATAAGGAAGGACATAAAAGTGTATCTTTACCAGACTCAAATCCAAGACTTTCAGTTTAGATTTGACATTTTCCTTAAATCACCCTTGCAAAGAATAGCAAATGCAATTTATTTGGGCCTTAGCTTTCTGTTTATTTATGACACACAAACACCTTCCACAAAAACCTAAGAGAAGACTGGCCCCATGGTAGAGGCAAAACTGACAACATTGTTGGACATTATTATTGTATTCTCAGTTCTACCTGCAGTATTGCTTCATTGAAAATGGAGTTATGGGAACAGCAGCAGAATTCCCCATCAACCTGCTACAATTAGACTTTTCATAATTTGTTTATGTTGCATGTTTTATGAGAAATACACCGAGGAAATAGGTTTTCTGCCTGAATTATTAACTTGACTTCTCTGTTGATAGTTTATGAATATTAGTCATTGAGTGACAGATTTTGTTGTGTGTGTTTGTATTCGTTGCTCTCTAGAGTGGTTGTTATATCTTGAATAATATGCCAGCTGTCTCTTGGGACTGCTTCACAAAATGAGAGGGTTTTTTCCTCAAAGGATAGTATCTTTTTCTCCATAAAGTGAAAGTCAAGCTCTGTTTTTTCCCCTCATTATTTGATCAAATTAAATATTGTGAAGGAAAAACATTTCCTTTTCAAATTATTTCTTTCACGTAAATGGCATTTTGTGAATTTTTCCCAAATAGTGATGAGTAGCACAAAGGAATCTGCCTTTAGTATAATGGCTTTAGATGGTAAACACTGGATAGCACATAGAATCTTCTTCAACAATGACATATGGTAAGACTTTCATTTCAGTAAAATACTATAGAATAGAATATGCAATTTCTATAAATTCTTTATGCTTAATAGTTACTTTTGTGAATAGGAAATGGATATCTTGCTGAAAAGAAACATGAAACATACTGAATCTGGGCAATGACAATTGTGTCTACACAGAGGTGTTCTCATTTTCCCCTCGCTGCAATGAGAAATAGCTTCCTAAATGCGGAAGGCTAATGAAATCTATGTACATTTCAGGATAACCGAGAAATGTGGTTTGAAGAAACGATCACACCTTCTGGTTAAAGTACAGTGGATAAAGAGATGAGGCAGTTAAGTCTCACATGACACTGCTGAGACTAATGAGCTTAGGAGATATCAGCAGGAAGAAGACCATGGGCTACCTCAAGTACGACAGATCAGTGAGAACAGGATTACTTCTAAAACTGTCAGATTTATGTTGGAGGCTTCCATACTCCTCTGCATAAATTCATGGCTGACTGATGGAAAATTCTATAACCAGAGGATAAAAATATCATCTCTAGAGCCTATCTACCAAGTACAACTGAGAACTAATTCAGGATATACAGCAAAGCCAACCAATGAGAACCCAGCCAATGGAAGATGAAGAAAAGTAAGCTACTTAGGAATATGATTCCATGAAAATTAAGGTCTGCTTCACAGCAAAAAAATCTTGATAGCATTTGAATCTTAAGAAATTGTCCCCCCAAACCCTTTGTTACAAAGACCAATTAAACTGCAAAAAGAGTGCATGTGATTTAGAAAGCCATTTGCTGGGTCCTCAAGTATTTCAAAAAAGAAATACTGCCTTGTGGTGATATTTAGATTCAGAAAGGTGATACCTTCCAATTGATAGAAGCCTGTATGCACACATTCACTGCTCCAATCTCCAAGCAATTACTTGCACCTCCTCCCAGTTAGCAGATCAGAAGGGGTTGTTTGGAAATCTTATTTTCTGAACACAGAGACAGTGTCATCTATGGTTGAAACACATGATCTAACTAGGATGTGGCTGCTTTTCCTTCTGCATTATAAGAGACACATTGTGAGAATGTGTCCCCATTCCATCACTATAGGGGTCTACCTGATGCGAGAAGCTGGGATAAATCCTGCCCACATGGATGGAGTTAATCGTGTGGTTTTTTAGGGCCAAAGTGTTGGAGATCATGTTTGTTAAAATATGCCTTTTCATTTTGGAGATTACAAAAACAAGAGTAAAAAAGACCACATCTTTCAGTTAGGCTAAATGTGAAAGTATTTGTTGAGATGTCAAATATTGAATGCAGTATCATTAAAATGTGTTAATAGATTTCTCAAGACCTCCTACCCGGTGATATTTCCCCAGACAAAAACTTTTCTTAGCTAAGGCGAGGGGGCTCCATTGGAGACACCAGGATGGGAATGTAGCCAAGATAGTCTCTAAGATAATCAGCCGAATTACTTCAGATTGTGAAGCCTACAGAAGTCATTTCATGCCTTTTGAATAATTGAGAAAACCCTAAATCAACCGAAGAGAACTTAAAAGGCAGAAATATAATCATCACCCCCATAGTTATAAAAGCTGACATTTATTCAGAACTTTTATGCATCATTGTGTTGGACACTTTATAAGTGGTAGTTTATTTCATTGTCTCGAAACCTCCTTGAGGTAGGTGTTAATGTCCATCCATTTTTCAGATGAGAAAACTGAGATTCAGACAGATTAAATAACTTGCCTGAAATCAAACAACTACTAAAAATCATAACCAGGTGTCCAATTTAAAACTTTCCTGAGTTTAAGTTCTCTACAACTTTTATACTTTAACTCTTTTAAAAACTATAGAGATTTAGTTTTACAACACTGGATCAATGTCTGAATGTCTAAACCACTACAAATAAGTAAAGTAATAACGGCTATCATTAGTTTTGTACTTGCTGTTTCCTAGACCTGTTGCTTATTATTAATGTCCATAACAAGTTTTGGCATTCCCATCTTATACTATGATAAAACCAAGTCTTAGTGAGCCCTAGTGGCTTGTCTAAAGTCACATAGCCGGTAAGTGAGAAAATTCAAATTTGAAACCCAAGTTTGTCTAATACCAGAGTCCATCCTTCTACTGAAAGACTATTTTGCATACAGCTATTTGGAAAAAATATTTGCTTCATTTGTAACAAACAAATGGCTAATAAACCATTAATAATAAACCAAACAGCAATGATAAAATGCTGAAGGTAGAAAAATATACAGAATGTATAGAATATAAGAATAGGAAAGTAAGAAAAGAAAAAGAATTCAAATGATCAATAAAAAAATCTATGAAGAGAGTAAAAGAAATACAAACAAAAACCAGTAATGAGATAACACATTTGAACAAAATAATTAACCTGGAGTTCTAATTTTATTTTTTGGTTAAATCCAGTGACAATGATGTGTGAGAAAGCAAGTGTTCACACATACTACCCACGAAAGAGTAAATTGATGCAGTCTAGGAAGAGAATTTAGATATGTTAACTTATGAAGAAAGGAGAATTTGGATATATTAATCTGAAGCCCCTAAAAGTGG
This sequence comes from Indri indri, assembly GCA_004363605.1. Taxonomy (NCBI): domain Eukaryota; kingdom Metazoa; phylum Chordata; class Mammalia; order Primates; family Indriidae; genus Indri; species Indri indri. The sequence goes on along the minus strand of RJWJ010019298.1, from coordinate 24,306 downwards.
ATATCGACTTTGGTTTAGTAATTCCACTAGTAGGAATTTACTGTAGATTTAACAAAGATTTGATAAAATATTAATCATAGCATCTTTTAGCATGGTGCAAAATGAGAAACAAAATGAAAAATGTCTGGCAATAGGGATTGGTTAAATTAATTAGAGTGCATTTATAAAATGGAGTGCCAGGCAGATTTTACTATAATAGTTTAAATGTACATGAATTCATAAAAAATACAGTGATAATACAATAAACGAGAAAGTAAAGATAGTTAATTTGCATGTATACCAGGGCCACATTTGTTTTTAGTTTTGTTAAAATAAATTTGTTCATAGAAAATTCTGAATATATAGTTACTAAGGTATTAACAATGATTTTTTTGAGTAGTGGATTTCTGGACAATTTCCTTTTTTACTTCGCTGAATTTCTAATTTTTCAGAGTTGAGAATCTTCAATTAAAAAATAAAGTAAAAAAAAAAGAAGAGTCTAATACATGTCTAACACACACACACACACACACACACACACACAAACTCTCAAATTTAGTAAGGGATGTGAAATTACTACCAGATTTCCTCAGATTAAAAAAAAATCCTTCTGGATTTATAAGTGATTTAATGTCTAGAAAATTAGCTCCTAGACACAACCTAGTTAAGAGTTGATATAACTCACCTGAACACTGATGGGCACTAAGATATCATGCTTCTTTATTAATTTATAAGAAGACTATTAAGATGAAAAGAACAGGGTTTGTTTTTTGACTAAAAGGCCATTCGTTTAATAAAAGGAGAAACCAGTATCGAGATGAAATATGTCCCGTAGAAAAGAGCACGTGGGTCAGATTCTTTTATTTTGATGATCAGTCCTGCTCATGCTCCCCAAAGAGTGGACTGGCTGAGCATTGTTCACCAACAACATTGTTCACCAACAGTGGTTTGATTTATTTAACCAACTAGTAATTCTTGCATTGCAAATTAAAAATAATTTGATATTTATACCCAGAATAATTTTTTAACTTTAGGAAAGCAGTAATATTACTGGTTAATTAAATTAATGAAAAAGTATCTTTAATGCACCTTTATTAATTGTATCCTTATATAGGTGATCTCGATCATATGTTGCAATTGTACACTGTTTCGTTTGCTAGTTTCAGACTACTTTTTCACCATAATTCGGATTTTAATAATAGTTTTGTAGGATAACAGAGAGATAAAATTTTACTGTTTAGGCTTTTTAAAAAATTTACAAATGCACAAAACAACAACTAAACTGAAGGCACAATTTTTGGTCTGATTCCTCAACTGACAAGATTAGCAAAAATCCACTCATCTGTTACATCCACCATTTACCCATCTATCCCCCATATCTATTTTTCATCTATTTGTCATATAGACCATTTATTTTGTATCAGGAATAGGAAAAAAAGGGACATATATGTTTCCTTACCAATTGGATATGCAATTACATACAAAACATTCCTTTTCTTAAATTTTATTTTATGAACTAGAGTAAAAGTCTCTTAGATATAAAGAATGTTATCAATTTTCTTCCAAAAGGGTCTATAGTTTCTCTCTCCCTAAAAATACTTAATAGAAATTAAAATACATACATATATATATATATATATATTGCCATTGATTTACAATGAAAAGCAAGAATCAATTCACTTTGTCGATTTTGGAAATACATGTTTTCTATTACTCTTACTTTCTTTATTGTCTATTCGAGAATTAATTAACAAATAGGAACAGACTTCTGAGAAAGAATATTATGGGGATTTCTTAGCTTAAATAAAAATCATTCTTTCTTTAAAAAAAAAAATGAAATGAATACAAAAATAGAAGACTGGAATCAGGAAGAAGACTTTGTCCTTAACAATTATGAAAATTCCTGTCATGAAACTTTTAATACAAGGCCAGAGCGTGTGTTAACCCTAGCCTTCTAACCAAACATTTCTTTCATCCTATGTATTTAGGTAGTTTCGTCACAGAAACAACTGGTCTTAAATGGTCTCACAACTGTGATGTTATGTCTCATTCAATACAGTAATAAAATTGAAGCTATTTTTCCACCATCAACTATCTGCTTGAGTTGTGGCCCCCTGAATCTCATAAATGATTTGTTTCTCTTGTGACATTTATTGTTACAGACGTACTCTCTTTTCACTGTTTCTGAAAAGTGCTGTGTTGGCAGGCTGTGTTTGGGGAGTGCAGACTGTACTTTCCTCTCCAGCTGAAAACAGACAGAGGAAAGGAACATGTCTTCCTGCAGCCCAGCGCTGCCCTCCTGGTAGGCCGCTCTCCACAGCTGCACGGCTGGCCACCTGGGCCGGCGGCCCGGATCAATAGCTGGATATCCTGTTCTGCTTTTCTGCTGCTGAGCTGTCCAGGATGATCGCCTGGGAAGTGAATTGTGACTTTCCAGGGTTTTAAGCTTGCCAAGATTAGTTAGGAAAACACAGTTTGGGGTTATACAAATTCCAAATCTTCTGGCACTCTTGTTGCCTGAAATTTGAGAGAAAGAGAAAGTATTTGTGGGAGTTGTGAGCTTAAGTGTGTTCTAAAGCCTGGGTTTCTGTTGAAAATATGTAAATTATCAGAATATATTTTTATATGCAAGCCAAGGCATCTTATTGACATTTTCTTTAAAACGTGGTACAATTAAAATGCACAAGTTGATGCCTCTGTACTTCATGGATTAACACGTGGAAATTGTTTTCAAAGGCAGTATAGCAAAATTCACACTCAAAGTGCTGAGTGTGAAAACTAAAAGACATCTTTGAGACTTGGTTGAATATTTAATGTATTCAAATATCAAAGGAATAGTCAATGTGGAATTGCTTGATGATCCATAATAAAACTACAAAATGACAACAATGGTTGTTGAGGGGAAATGTTGCTTGTATGCCTCCTTAGTGGTGATCCTGATATTTCACACACAGGTTCCACCGAGGAATAAATTCATGTGATATTAGTTCAGGAAGCCCTTATATCTCACAATATCAAAAGTCTTCCTCAGCTTCACTTGAAATGGATAAACCCATGAATCTGTTATGACAGGACATCGAATCAGACCAAATTCTCTTCATTTCATATTGACTACAGGTGGCTCTGTTTGTAGCTGCTTCTTAAGCAACATTCAAAATATGATTTGATTTCAGATCACATTTTGAAGTCCTAATCTTTCTTAGCAAAATGTCTAAAACTTTTTGTTACTTTAAAATAAAGACTATTTCTTTTTCCTTGGGGAATGTCATTAACGTATTTTGAGACAATAGTATCAGCTCATTTACACAACCAAAAGCTATCCCAAAAAAGAGAATGAAACCATCCTCTCTACCTCAAAGATGTTGGTTTATGCGATTGATTTGAATCTGTTGGAAAAATGAGTGTGTCATTTTATCAAAAAGTTAAATCACTGATGTCAGATCTTAAATAATCAGAATATTTCACATTGTATACAGCTTTATAATTTTAAAATTACTTGCACAAGCAACTTAAAGTAAGAGAGAGAAAGAAAATGAATGTGTCACTGAATAAAGAAAACACATGGCCCTTTTTTTTTACCACCTCCACCCCTTCCCCCAACTCCCAGCCATGCATTATGATTCTGTACCAAGAAATTTCAACTATACACTCTTGGATATTTATGGGACGATTTTCTCCCCCTTCTGGATCACTACTTCATCTTCTGCTGTGCCAAATCAGAATCAGAATGACTAATATTCTGAGAGGCATATAAAAATCAAATTCATCAAGGAACCAAGAATTTACTGAAGGCTGGTGTTAATTTGGAAGTCTGCATTTTTGCATGTGAGTTATACAGCCAGATCTTCATTGAAACATTACTGTTCCCTTTGCCAGTCCTAGGTTTAGAATATGAAAATGAAAATTAAGTTAAAGAACAAAGAATTTAACCTTTCACAGGCTCAAAAAAGAACAATGATTATTTACTACCATCGAACATCATACATTTAATTCTGGGACTAGAATATTGACCTCCACTGGGGTTTTTTTACACCAAATTTACCATTATAATATGAAAGGCTAAAAGAATCTAAATATTTTAAAAAATATTTTTCCTTTTAGAGCAGTTTCAGATAGACAATTTCATTTGAAATTGTACTAGGATTGTAATACATTGGCATCAAAAATTAATTTTGAAATCTACCTGTAAGTGATATCTTTTGAAAAATTAAGTGTATAAAGCAAATTAAGAAACTCTTACCAAGAATGAATTTTTATGTCTTGTCATTCAAACTATGTACAGAGTTTACTGAAAGTTCCATTTGCATTGTGAGGAACTATTTCCTAAAAATGTATGTGTACACAAACATACACACACACGGATGTGCATATATGTCAGAGATACATGTCTTGGATTATTTCTGTATTAAGTTCTCCATTCTACTACCATTCTCTGTAAGTTTCTGTGATTGCAGTACTTTTTTAAAGGGGCTTACCTTTTTCTGTTAAAGTAAAAAAGATCCAAAACTCAGAGTGTGGATACTCAAGTCAAATTAAAAAAAAGTATCATTATCTATATTTTGATTTTGTGCACAGTTCTCTGTTGTTAGTAGGGCTGTGTCTTCTGATTGCAGTGAAAGCAAAACAAAGAGCAGATTGGAGATTTATTTATGGTGAGGTTGAAAGTTAGTTAACGTTTAATCTTTAGTAACCACAAGCGTGAATGTGTGTGCATGTTGTGTATGTCTGTGTGTTTAATTTCTTCTGTCAATATCGGTACTCATGAATTTAAATGGTTTCCAATGAGAATTTTGATTTTTTAATGTAAGAGTCTCTTTTTTCATTTAAGATTTTCTGCTGAAGAGAATTAGGTCAAAAATAGCAACATCAACAGAGTTGATATTTGTTCAACATTAATACAGTGTGAGTAATATAAGTTACCATGTCTTGGAAGCCTAATTCCTGACATATTACTAAATAAACTAGATTGAATGTTCTTTGATCACCATGCTTCATTCATTTCATTTATCCATTCAGCAAATCTTTATTGTCTAATAAAAGACTAAATCAATTTATTCAATAAATTGATTGTAATAACAGAAGAAGTTTGTGAATATTTTATATTTATTAATTTATTGCTTATCCTCAATTGATTTCATTAGGTAAAGAAAAGCAAAGAATATTTTGGGGTTGATTATGAAAGTATCTACATTTTGGGGGTGCTGCTATTATCTCATTTTGACAATTTCAGAGCTGTAAAGTCACATGAGCCAGAATCTCCCGCCATGTAGTGAACATTGTGTAGATTCTATAATGAGGTAGGAAAAAATGTATATACAGTTCTAGGAAAATGTGAAAATACAAGACAAGTCATTTTAGTTAGGTGATGTTTTTGGTCTAATATTTAAAAAATATTTTCATATTTTAAAATTCATGTTTCACAAATAAATGGGTATGGTATATTTCACTTGTATGCTTTGTATTTTATACCAAATACTATAAAAATTTTTAAAACATGTACATTGACAATGTGGATATAACAAGTTTTTTAAGAAGGATTAAAGTCATTGTTTTAATAGACATATTTTTTAAATTTTGCATTTTATAAAATCCAGTTTTGAATCAGGATTTACATATCAATTATAATTTTACATGTATATATGTTATAAACATGCATGTAACATATATACATACACTATATGTAGATAGGTTGAAAAAGTACCTAATGCATAGTAAATTTTCAATAAAAGCTAGAATTTTAAAATAATGACAAAAATATTAACAAATTTCATGAAGGAAGCTCTTCCAATATGAAAATAAAACACTTTAAGATTTTAAATGAAATTAGAAGCACCATTCTTGATAAATTTACTGAAATTTTTACCCTTACATGTAGATTTTATTGTTATATTAGCACATATAATATTTTATATGCTATAGAAGTATAGGAAATAGAATTAAAAGCTCAGAATGGAATATTGGACATGGTTCAAGTATCCCAGATGTGGAAAAAAAATCTGCCAAATTCAGGCAAAAAATATAATTGTTTGGATAATTTATAAATGTATCTCAAAATCTTGAGAAGAAGTTGAGATTGTGTCCACATATTTCTTATAGAGCAAAGCCAAATAACTGTCTTTCCTTTTACTATTAAGGTAATTAAGTATGAAATGTCCAGTTTCCTTAAGTACTGCGATTGACAGTTAATATCTCTGACGTTTCACTTTGACATTTCTTGTTTTATTTTTATTGTGAAGGTACACCTTCAGTCTTTCAAATGTAGTTTGGCTTGTGATTATCTTTCAAAAAAATTTTTTTACAGTAATTTTTGTGAAACTATGGATAAGTCAAAATTTTGTTTTATTTTCTAATACGAGTTCCGTTGTGGAACCAATGCAGTGCAAACGGCTCGAAATAGCAACGAAGTGTTTGGGAAGGGTGTGAATGAACACAAAGTACGGCGATGGTGTGAGAAGTCCATTCTGGTGATTTAATCTCGAAAATGAGCCATGTTGGCGACCTGAGATCAAGGTGGATAACGGGCCGGAAGCTGTAGTGGAAGCGAATCCATCTCAACCTACGTGTTCATTAGTGGCAAGGTTTGATGTTACTGTTCCAACAATATTGGGCCATTTGAAATAAATGGGCAGGGTAAAGAAGCTGGATAGATAGGTTCTGCATGAATTAAATGAGCATCAGAAAAGAAATCATCTTGAAGCTTGTTTTCACAACATAAAGATGAACCTTTTCTATACCATGTTGTTACATGTGATGAAAAATGGATAATTTTTGACAATTCCAAGCATTTAGCACAATGGTTGGATAAAGATGAAGTGCCAAAACACAGTCCAAAACTGAATATTCATCACAAAAACCTAATGGTGTCTGTTTAGTGGTCCAGCACTGCTATTATCCACTACAAATTCATGAAACCTGGTCAATCTACTACAGCGATGTATACTGTAACCAACTGGATGAAATGATGAGGATGCTAATGATTAAGCCACTGAGATTGGCCAATAGAAACAGGCCAATCCTTTTGCGAGACAACGCTAGACCACGTCACACAAACAATGCTGCTCAAACTACAGACGCTGGACTTGGAAACTCTCTGTCATCCACCGTATTCACCAGACCTTGTACCTACTGACCACCACTTCTTCCAGGCTTTGGACCACTTCTCGCAAGAAAAAATATTCAATTCTCAACAAGCTGTGAAAAACGCCTTTGGCAATTTAGTTGTCACTTGCTCTCCAGGTTTCTTCACTGCTGGCATAAACAAGCTACTGTAAAACCTAAGTGCACATATGGGAATAACATTTATCTGGCGTTGGGCAGGTGGGAGGGGAGAGGTGGGGATGGGTATATACGAACATAATGAGTGCGATGCGCACCGTCTGGGGATGGACATGCTTGAAGCTCTGACTTGGAGGTGGGGGGCAAGGGCAATATACGTAACCTAAACATTTGTACCCCCATAATATGCTGAAATAAAAAAAAAGATGGCAAAACTGTGTTGATAGTTTAGGTGCATACTTTGATTAATTGTACTGCTTCTTGTTTGAGAGATAATAAACTACATTTTTGATTCAAAATCACACTTTTCATGTTTAATGACTAAATATTTGGAAAACAGTAAATTTTAATGATTTTACAATAACAGTTAATGCATAATGTATCTTATTTTATGTGGGTGTTTTATTTTGTTTTCAGTAGTTTTAATTGATTTTAACATCTTGTCAATAAAAATTGTAAACTAAGTTGTACATACGCATATAGACATTGTGTGTGTCTCTGAGAGAGATTCAGTAAACTTCACCAAGCAGACTAATACAAACTTCAACCAATATGGAGAAGTCTTTTTTTTCTCTTTAACCTAGAAAACAATCCACATTGTAGGAGGTGCAGAGGTAGCTAGATCAACCACTCTACTAGGAATAAAGCTTCTTTTAAGCAAAACAATCTGGGTCCAATCAGAGTTGGGATGATTTTCCTCATGTTTAGTCACTGCTCACAACTGAGGTGGGGGAAGAGGAGGAGGAGAGGAAGGAGGAGGGCTCAAACAATGGACATTTATTTTCTCACTGTTCTGGAGGCTGGAAGTCCAAGATCAAGGTGTCAGCAGGTTTGTTTTTTTTTGGAGGCCTCTCTCCTAAGCTTACTGATGGCCATCTCACTGCTGTGTCCTCATACCATCTTTCCTCTGTGTGCACGTCCCTGTTGTCTCTTTGTGTGTCCAGATTTCCTCTTCTTATAAGGACAATGGTCAGATTAGATTAGGACCCATCCTAAAGCCTCATTTTAACTTATTCGCCTCTTTAAAGGACTTTTCTCCAAATATGATCACATTTTGAGGTATTGGGGATTAAGGGTTCAATATATGAATTTTGGGAGGACCACCATTCAGCTCACAATGACCTTCTAGTAGAGAGTGAGAAAATATGTAAACTTTTAAAATAATTTGAAAACTTTGCTCACAACACTTTTAATGATTAAGATTATTTTATTTGAAGTTAGCAGTGTCATAATTCAACTACTTAACTGTCCTCAAATATACTGAGGGGACAGTGTTCTTCTAATCATTTAGTAATGCTATAATAATAATAGCAACAGCAGAATTAGCAGTAGTAATAGTAGTAAAGGCATTTATTTGCCCTGTACCAGGGATTCTCTTTACAATATATTTTTCTTTATAATCACACAAAATTACTGTCATCACCACTTTATATACAAGGAAACTATGAGCCAGAGAAGCAAAGTAATTTATTCGATATATACTGAGTTTTAGAATGAGAATTGCTTCAGTTGTAGTTACAGTAAAGGCGTTCACAAAACGTGAATGACACATGCATTATTTATACAATATTGCTTATGATGCTAGGCTGAGGAAATACATTGATTCATTTAATCATTGAACAATATTTATTGTGCACCTACTATGTGCTAGGCCCCAAGCTAGGCACAATTGCAAACAAGACAGATTTAGCATTACTTTTATAGCTTGGTGTTGCTTCCATAGTTTAGTCTCAGACATTGCTTTCGTCTTTGGTGTTTTCTGAATTTTATTGCTTTGTTTCCTTTTTTGTTTTTTAATAGAACTTAGTAATTTCAATGCATTAACCTAGTCAAAGTTATTTTATGTTGATATAAGAAAATATTTTGAAGATAAGTATTTACTTATAAAAATAAACATATTTTTAGGATTGAAGATTTGGGGAAAAAAATTGAGACAAGATAGTCTAGAATTCCAACTCCCATCCTTTTGTTTTAATAATCAAGGTTTTTTTAAATTGTGAAAAATAAGGTAAAAGATTATATTAGGTGTATATGATTGAAAACAAATGTAAAAAGACACAGTGATCACGAGAGTTTTCATTTGGAATGGAAACCATCACTATTGGTTTGTCCTTGTCTCGTTTCTTATTTTATTAAGTTTATGACAATATTGACACTATGTCCTATTCCCCTGACAGTCTAGTGAATAAAAAATGATAGAACACATTTAACAATTTGATTATGGTATAGTCTTATATCTGATATGTCAAGATAAATGCTAACACTGATACAGAATTTATGGATTTGTAGACAGTATTTAATTTTTGAAAGGAAATCTTTTATCAAAATTATTAATCATTTATTATTATCAACAGAACTGTGTGGCAGGTTTCATTACACTGCAGTAAAAGACTTTGAATATAAAATCTCTTTCTAGCCGACTGTCATGCAACACCCCAAGCATTTTGAAGAAGAACAATTTTAATCTGTCTCTTCATAAAGATTTATACCATCATCAGTTATATATGAAGAGAATCGCTGTGCCCAGAGAAAAAAGATACGTGCAAATAAAATGTGAATCAATGTAAATGTGCCTCCATGAGGTCACTGGGGCAGGGTATCTGTTTACTAATCCATTTTGTCTTTGCATCAAGATGGAAAAGGATACTTATCTTCTGAACATTTAAAAACTTTTTTCTACAAGTTTGCTTTAATGTAAAATTAATTTATGAACTATTTTTCATATGTATTGGTTTAAAATAATTTCTGCTTTTGTTACATGTAAGACAACTCAGTTGAAAGGATATGACTACTCAGCATCAAACATGCCAATTAAACTGTAAAAATATTAACTTTCAAAGAGTTTTAAAAAGCTAGAATATTTTTAAGTAAAGCCTCATCCTTCTCTAAAGTGAAATGCTAAATTGAAGTGTGGCTTTTCATCTGATTGTTTCAGTGTTGTCCATACTATTGTGATATATTTGTAACAACACTCTTAACAAATTAAGTCTTTTTTTATGCACAGTAAAACAAATAGGCAAACAAACAAACAATAAACAAAAAAGAATTATTCCTTAGTAATCCAAATTGGGAAATCTCTGCTATTAGCTTAAAGAAATAACTAGCTGTAACAAGTAGAAACAGATGATTTGATTTCTCAGGATCATTCATACTGAAATGAGGCAATTACATAAATTTAAGACTTAAGTTATATATGCTAAAATCATGTGAATTAAGTACTTTGGTGAATCATTTGAAAAATAATGACTTCAATACACTGAAAACCGAATGCTAGTGGTCTAAAGAGGTTCATGTATTTTTAAAAAGAAAAATAACTAAGTAAATAAATAAATGGTTCAATTTACTCCCAGGGAATAATTTACATACTGGGAAAACTGGATTGAAAATGAAATCTAGTAAGTGAAAGCCAATCTTTAAAATGTATCAGCATTTAAAATCTATGGAATACACACAATAACAATTCAGGTTTTAGTTGTATTCTTTTTCAAAAAAAGACAATCTTGGTTAAATTTAAGGAAATGGTTCAACAGGGAAATTATAGGTATACATTTTGAAACAATAACGTATTTTAAATGGCCTTCTGTATGACATAATAAAAAATAAAACTGGAGGATTTGGGATTTACGTTGAATACGTACTTGGCTTAAATTTGTTTTTAATTGATGATCTTCTACTGTGGTGAGCCTTAAACCTCTCTTCTGAAGAACAAATATTTCCTATGCTCATGCAGAGTAAACTGTCTCTGTGCTGTCAATATCAAATCAAATGAATAACAACAGGAAAAAATTTGAACATTTTTCTTGCTATAAATAAGTAATTTACGTAGGGAGTATTAATATTAGTGATAATAGTCTCCTCTTACTGAAAAATGAGGATAAGTGCTTAGTCTAAATAATGGATTTAGAAAAAGATGGGGAAAATTCCATTTTATCTAAAATAATGATTCCACGGAATTGTCCATTGTCAACATGGATGTTCAATCCAGACGGATACACCTGTATACTATGCGTACGTACAGACTGAAGTACACTGCTTCTTCAGGTCCTTCCCTGAGTGCCCTGATCTATCCTGAGTTGTTGCTTAGTTGACCTCTCTTCTAATCTGTTCTTCGTTTCTAATTTACGGTTTAACTCGTGCCTATCGATTTTATTTTCTGTATTTGTTCTTCCTTCATTAATTCTTGGACCTCTCTCAGGGACTTGGTCAGCCTTCCCACTGGTTCTTGCTGTTTCCATCCCCACATTCAACTGGGCACAGACTCCTGGTGGTTTTCCTCTTAAATGTCTGTAGAATGTACCTCCTGCTCATCAATATCACCACCCATTTCAAAATTTCATCTTCTCTCTCTTCAAATATTATAACACCCTGCTCATCAGTTTTCTTGCTAAAGTTCTTATCAACTTTCAATCGATCCATGACACTTTTACAGAGTAATCTTTCTAAGCTTAAAACAATCCAGCCTCTCTAAGCCTTTTTGGATCTAATGTGGGTCTCCTTTGCGTGATAAAACAGGTCTTTCATGATCTGGCGTCCACTTTACCTGTTCATAGCTGCCTCTCAGCAATCTTCAAAAGGAACGATGTACATCAGCCATACTGAGCTATTTTTTCTTCTTTAAACACGGCATGCTGTTCTATAAGTTTGCACCTTTTGACTTGTCCCTTCTGCTTAAAATGCTTTTCATTATTTGTCTGTGGCAAATGTAAAGTTCTGAATATGAAGACCAAGTGTGCACATCCATAGGTAGGGAAAGTGTCATGGATGAGTTTGCATGGGTCGGAGGGATTTCCCAGGACACAGGATTTTTCAGGTCTAAGACTTGGGTAGTCCTGAGCAAATCAGGGTGGTTGGTCACTGAGACTCAAGAGCTAGACAGAAACAAATCTTCCTTTTTTATGTCTCCAGTATTCCCTGAATTTCTACCCTAGCCCTTATTACTGCCTATTGTAACTGTTTTAAATTTGTGTCTGATTTTCACACCAAGCTATAAGCATCTTCAGAGACTGGGCCTTTTTTTTATATCTGTAGTTTCAGCAACTGCTATATTGCCAGTCACATGTTATGTCCCCAGGAAATGCTTGATAACTGTGAGTGAAGGAATTCATGAATAAATTCATGAATGATTGAATGATATAGAGAGATTGTAAAGGGGAGAACAAGACTCATGTTCCAAAGGTCCTAGACAATTTGACAAAATAGTTTCAGGCACTAAGACCTGGGTGTAGGTCTCAGAGCCAAACAATAAAGCCCCCTGTCAGATTCTGAGCCATAAGGATAACACAGGTCAACAGAAGTCTCTCGACCTCTAGAAATCCCAGGGATATTAGTTTGAACTCTAGTTCCCACATTCTGTGGAAGTCTAAACCTCACTCCAATACATTCAGATATTTGGAGGAACAGGGAGTAGAGAGAATTTATGTTCCGATGGTCACATCTGTCTTTGAGTTCCTGTTTCCTCAAGTCCTACATGAATTTGTACCAGCCAGAAACAAATGTAAAATCCTATCCTGCTCATGATGTCCACAGCCAACTCTCTCAGAGCCTTTGCAAAGGTGAAGGATTCACTGAAGACTTTGGATCAGGTAGGAAAAAGGCTTATCATGTAAAAAGACAGAAACCCAGCATAACAACAAAACTTCAGATTGAACTCTTGGCATATGTGTTCCTGTTCTGTATTTTCCTCCAGCCATCCAGCACAGGAGAATTTCAGCTAAACTTGCCCCTGGAGTCCCTTATCTCACACCAACTCTGTGGTTCCTGCCTCTTTCCCTTTTCTTCTCTGCTCTTGCTTTTTTTCTCTTCCTTCCTCTTAGAAATAAAGAAATGTGCCCTCTTGTCTCCCACTGAGCAGTGCAGCCTTGGTCTTTCAAACACCCAAGTTCTCTAGGATTCATTCTCTACTGACAAGTGGCTTCCCAATGTCCTTCCGGTCCCCACCCTAAAGAGAAGCTATGGACAGTCTTTATGGGGGCGACATTTTCACCTCATTACCAAAGGTCAGAAACAAAATAATCACTATGGTGCAATGATGAGGAATCTCAGGGCACTGGATGAAAGTTAGCCATTCCTTTTTACCTAATACTAGGCAGAGCAGGCTGTGAGTGGAACTGGATTCTAATCTGCTCGAGGTAGAGGCCATAGTGATTCATGAATGTGTCATCAGCACTTAGTCCAGTCTTGGGCACACAGCAAGCACTCACTAAATGTTTTTTTGAATTTTGAATAAATGAATAAGTTTGCAAGTTTAGTCAAACAAACGCTTGTTCTAATTAAGTCATTGAAATAAGTGGTCAGTTCAGGGAAAAGCAATCTGTTAATCCACTTTACTTCACTAAAATGAATGGCCAGTTTATTAAACACAATTGGTGTTAGCAATCCTGAGACTTAGCAAGGCAATTTCCCAATTGGTTGACAAGTAGAAAAATAAAATTACTGAATCCTTTTTTTGTCTCACTTGAAAAGAATATTTTTGTACGTCAACTAAGTTAATTTTTACTTTAAGAAATTACACAGGCAGAATAAAACTACAAATATGCATTTTTGTCTTAAGTATACTGCAACAGAAGGCAAGCACTTGATTTCGGCTCAAAATTAATGTTAAGGGATTAAACAAATGACTATGCATGTTACTTGGAAATTTATAATGAAATTATTAAAGTAAAGCAAACAGGTTCATAACAGAATGCTTTAATACTGTTAACACTACTTATTCAGAGTTATGTAGAATGGTAAAAGCCTAATTTGTTTCAACAAACAATTCATAAATCTACAGAAAGATGTCAACATTACCAAAGATAGGAGTGATTTCTTCCTATAACAGAGTTAGAAGAATATTTTTACTTATAACAATAATAAATTTAATCATCAGTGTATGTAAAATACATTTTAAAAAGCAAGAATCTTAACTGCACAATCATAGTGACATAAAAATTTTACTTTAGTAGGAATAGTTTTAGAAGCTTTCATGATTTTTAAAATCCATTTGTAGTTTTCTAGTTTAAACACGTGCATACATTAGAAACACTATATATTTTATTTTACCTTTGGGAGCCCTGGAAAAATATGTTTTGGTATTTCAATTGGTTTCAGTTATTCTTGCCGTGAATTATTTTACACTCTTTAAAATCGGATTGAAAGAAACTATTCTAATGACTTTTTTCTTCTGTTGTTAACAGAGACAATTACAGATTATTTTATAGTGGGATTCTTGTTTCTAATGTTCAAAAGAACATTTAACGGCTATTAGTAAGAGACCGAGAATGATAGAGAATCTAGATATTGTTTCAGTTCACTAAATCTACAAGTTAAATAATCACGAAAACGTTTAAAACCTATCAATGGGATTCTCATAAAATGCCCTACCAAGTGTTTGTTATCTTCTCCTTCCATTTGTAGAGTTTAAAAATGGAAATGCACATACCTTTCTTTTGTTCTGACCTTCATTTTTCACTTGTCCCAAGTGTGGCTCAGACAACATAGCTATTTTAGCTAAAACATTAGCCTATTCTGTGATGTGAGTAAACTCTGATTGTTAAGCAGCTCTAATTACAAAAAAATCTCACTTTGCTATTTTTCTCAGGGATAGCAAGAGTTGCCAGCATTCCAATTTGGAAAAACTCAAAGGGGAAAGAGAACTAGCCCACACTGTTTTTTAAAAAGTCTGTTGTAGTATAAAGGGAAACAACTTTTCTTTGATTTGTTTAGTGAATCATTTTTTATAAATCTTTTGGACAGTTGAAATACCAACATAGAAAATATATATTCATTTCAATGTGTCATTTTGAGGAACATAGAATTTTTTAAACATGGAAATATTACAATTATAAGGCAAAATGGAGGATTGAAAATGTTTCTTCTGGAACCTCCCTCTTCCTCAGTCTCCTGCTTTGTCTCACATCAATTATAGATCCAAAGAGACTGTTGATTTTACTTGGATTATTTATGGCAACATAGTCTGTTTCTGACTTCTCTGGGGGGAATCGTGCCTGGGGAGCATTTTTATATAGCTCTTAAAATTGCTATGTCATCCATCTCCTTTTTTCCTGTAATAAACCCTGTAGTTGTGCTCATACCACATCAGGTGTGATTAAAGTTCAATATTTCAAAGTAGGGTAAGGCTATTGCTGAATAAATAAGTAAAAATTAACTGGAGGAAATAATGTATATTTTTCTTATTTATTTCTTTGTTTTGTCTTCTTGGATAAAATAGGATTACCCAGAGCCTACATCGCATCCAAGCAAGCTCCCAGTTATGTTCTCACAGGCACCTTTGGGAGCTACATTAAGTGGAAAGAAGATCATGAGAAGTGAGTTGAAAGAGTTCAAGCAACTTCCAGAGGTGCCTCCTAGGATGCAGTTTATATGCGTTGAGAATCCATTTCATTTTTCTTTAAGACCAAAATGTACATTCCTATCCGCTAGCATATTTTTAATCATTATTTATTATCATAGATGTTGGAAAGGAAACACTGATTCATACCACCATTTTCCCAGAAGTATATTTTATCAAGATATCCTGACAAACTATCCTAGTCAAACTTTAAATGATTCCAAGATTTTTTGTCACTGACTTGAAAAAATACCAAATTAGCACTCCTGAAGTTTTCCCCTGATATCTATAATTAATCTGCCAACCTTGCTAAAACCAATTTTCCTAAATCATTCTATGTGCTGATAGTCTTCAGCATTTGTGGGATAGAACAACGAGATTTGCCTTGTTTTTTTCTGCCATAGAAATTTCTTAAACTCATTTATTAATCTTGAATATTTGTCTCTTTTGACTTATTAGATTCACTTTTTTCTATATTTTTAAGTCCAGAGTATCTGATACATTCATTAGAAGTTTTATCATTGTTTTGTTCTCTAGAAGTATTATTGAATTGTGTATAGACCTGCACAATCTGTATGTTTTATCTTTGCATTGGTCAATGTATCATTCTAATGAAGTAGTTTAATCTTAACATAATAATTACATTTTCCTTAAAGGAGTTAAATGTACTTGCCTGTATGTACATGTATAAAATAAATACCATATCCCTGCATTATTTAACCAGTATTTATTGAGGGTTAGCCATGCCACTGCTTTAGGCATTAAGAGATAGTTGTCTCAATAATTTGAAACAATTATTTTGCCTTTAATAGCATCTAATCATTCTTAAAATTTCAGATAATTACCCCTATTGTGTCATTGCAAATGAATTATGTATCATTTGTTAATCTTATGCTTAAGAGATGCTTAAATAGCAAACACAGATTGCTAATAACTTAAATGATCACTTGTATGTCCATCCACATATGTTCTGTTAGTGTTATTTGCAGCAAATATGTAAAGTAATATGAACAACTTTCCACAGGGTGACTTGGGGTGATAAAGTATGAAAGTCTAACCAACAAAAGTTAGCTTTTAGGCTAATTGATCATTCTTATGCAGTGCAAACTATTAAAACTCCAGACGTGTCGTATTTTTGTCCCTTCTCACGTTTTCTATTTGTAATAAAATATATTGGGCTGGGGATAAAATTTTTGGCTTCTTGAAGTTTTTAAAATTTATCTTAAACCTATGCAATTAAATTCTTTCCTCCTGAGTTGATCACTAGAACTTGGAACACCTCAAATGTAGGTTATGTTTTTTCTTGCCTGAGCAAATAATTTTTATGAAGGATGCACAATTTGAAACAATTATAGGTAAAATATTTTTCAAGCTAGGAATTCTAACATCATAACAAGTTAAGTGTAAGTTGTTAGTTGTTGTAAATTGTGTCAGTCAGTTACTATACCCAAACAGCAGGTTCTCCACTGAAAAGAAAATCGAAAAGGATAGCTCACCTCTGTGGCCACCTAATCTGTTCTGCAAAATCAAATCCATCTCAAAGAAACTTAAACTCTAGTGAAAAATGAAATAAGAAAAATAGTGCTTCCAAAATTGAATCACATGGTAGTTATTCAAGTATGTACATGTGCATGTACATGTGTGTCTGTGTGTGCATGTGTATATTGTATTATACATACAGTTTCTCTTTTATAATGGACCAAAACCTCCTAGAGAGTCTGAATATAGCTCTCAACAGAGAGAAAAATAGAAAACAAAAGACACAACTCTAAAACAATAAAGATTCACCTGAATGTCAAAGTTAAGACATGGGGACATACACACTTTTAAAATGAATCCTATGGATTATTAATTTCAGGCTAATTTAAAACATCTAGTTTCTTTGTAAGCTTTTTAAATCTCTAAGAACGTATATATACATATACACACATATATACATACATCTCTCATGGGATAATTGCTAAATTTTTCAGAGAATTTAATTAATATTTTCTGTGTCTTTCCAACCAATGTAAAAATCAGAGTGAAACTGAAATGATCTTAAACTAATTTATGAGTTAAAGTTTTACTATTAACATAACAAATATTATCATTCTAGTTAATTCTATTCAATAAATACATATCAAAGTATAAGCTCGTGAAAATAAATGTTATATATGTGCATGCTAAATTTCAGTCTTCACTGGGCTTATTTAAAGTTTTTATAAAGCAACACACATACACACACACACACACACACACACACACACACACGCAAACTCCTGGATATTTAGAATAACTTCCCAGAAGTCAGATTTCATTTCTCAATAAAGATATCTCAACCCAAATATACTAACAACTTTCTTTGTTTTATTACTAAACATCTATGAACAGTATAGAAACAACATTATATTTATTGTTTGACAAAACTTGGCACATTGGAAAAATATTGGGGAATGTCTCTGTCCTGCCTTTAAATTCGTGAGACCAATTTTATGCCACAAAAGATTAAATTTCACAGTCTCAAATGCCCCAGAAGTGTTTCAGAGATTCATTGCCTGAACATTGTCTGTCTCCACCCAGGCAACAGACCCATGCTTAGATATTAAATAGTCTCAGACAAAATAGTAACCATAGTATTTTCCAGACAGCTGTAAAATACTTGTTTTTCTCACAAGGAATCCATTCTGATGTTTGGAGAATCCTTATAATCAAGCCACGGCATGGTATTGTTAGTTAATAATCCTTCATGTTGGAACTAAATCTCACTTTTTTTTTCTTATATCCTCAGTAGAAGCAAAGTTCCTGACACTTGCTTGGCTTTCAATATATTTACTAAATGAATGAATAAACAAATAGCTAGTTATAGTGTTTTGCTTATGCACCTCTTTTAGCCAATATTTAAAAATAAATAACTCAAAGTAAATTTTCGCATTCTGTTTTCATTGCATTGAGCTCTGGTGTCGTATATTAAAAATATAGCAGCATACAACGTTGAGCATTTTGTATGTGAAGTAGAGATGCTCAATTTCCTTCCTGCTCCTAAACCCATAAGCTTCCCTGTCTGTGCCACCCTGGTCTCCCTCTGTTCTTTCTCTCTCTAGCCCAAGTCTAATCTTCCTACCAGGGCACTGTATTTCAGCCTCCTACCTCCTAAGGGAACTTACTCCATCAGCGATCTTGCTTCCTCTCCTGTGATTGCATCTTCTCTCTCATTTATCTCAGAATATTTTCAGTATCAAGTGTCTTCTGGCTTAAAAATAAATGTAGAGTGGTCACTCTTGCTGCCTCTCTTTATTCCATTGCTACTCAGACCTCAACTCACTGAAATATAGATCCTTCCCTCATCGTTCTGTTTAAGCTGCTCATACAATTTCATTATTGGCCTCGTTACTGTATATTTCCCAGTTTTCATCTTGTTTGACTTCACAGTAGCATTGACAGGATGGCCGATGATTACATCATCCTTGTTGGAACTTTGCTCATTAGCTCTCAGGAAAACCATTTGGTCTAGATTCTTCTGTTTGCTCGGTTGGATAATCTTACTTTT
Organism: Indri indri; assembly: GCA_004363605.1. Classification (NCBI taxonomy): domain Eukaryota; kingdom Metazoa; phylum Chordata; class Mammalia; order Primates; family Indriidae; genus Indri; species Indri indri. The sequence goes on along the minus strand of RJWJ010019298.1, from coordinate 5,194 downwards.
CCATACACTCCTTTTATACTGTTCCTTTCCTCCCCCCAGAGTTCAGTATTGAGTCTTTATTTCTTCTCAATCTGTTAACTCTCTTTGTGAATTTATCCATGCTGACAATTTTCACTGACACTGAAAGGGACGACCACTACAAGAAATCAAAATTTCAAGCTCAGGATTTTTTCCTGGGCCATTTTGGGGCTTGCTAGAATCCTACAGCGGCAGAAGTACCTCTTGCCTGCCCCCTCAGCTTCTAGAAGGTAATTATTACAGTTCTAAATCCAACTGGACCCAGTCTAAACTCTTCATAGTTGGGACACTTTTCCTTCTCAATTATGTGTGGCTTGAAATAAAAATAAAACTCTTGATCTAACTTACTATCAATATTATAATTTTAATTCTATTTTATAAATAGAAAATTTAAAGATTTAATTGAATAAACATGAGCAAAGATTATAGCAATATAATGTTACATTTATATCATTTTATTTTTTTCAAAGGATATTTTCATATTTATTTATTAAATCCTCCCAGCTATCACATGACTTTATTATTAATATTTATTTTATTGTAGGAAACTTAGACTTCTAGAGGTTTGGAGGCTTGCCCAAGGTCACACACTAGTAAGTGACAGAACAAGGACTTGAAATATTTAGAAAAAATTACATATCTTTGCATAAATATTACATGGTCTTTAATTGTTACCAATCCCAAGTTATTAATTAAGTCCTGCTCCATGGTTGAAAGTTGTTTGCCTCAACAATGCTACGAAGAAGAAGATATTGTTTAGGTTTCTTATTCCTTACTGATTTGTACATTTTTAATAGAACTAATAATTTAGTTCTATGGGATAAGACACAATGGAAAACTATAGATGAAAATCAAAGACCATGTATCACCTACACAATGAGTTTTATATTCTAACTAATCAACAGTTAGCAATATATGTATGCTTTCTTTTGCATGAGACTCAAATAAATGCAAGCTGGACAATATTAATCTAAAATTGGAAAATAAATCTTAATTTCTTCATAAAGGATTAAAAAGCTGCTTCTCGAAAATTCAGAAAAATTGCCTGTCCCTAGTGCATTTTGCTTAGTTTTCTCATATGGTAATGGCCTTTTGACATTTGCCTTAAGGGCCTTTGCTGATCTTGCCATTGTTCCATATGTTTAAACAATGCATGTGGTTTTGCCAGCGTCCTGCCAAGGACAGGGAAACATAATCTCTGAATGAGGCAGGAGCCCAGATCCCAGAAGTTCTTCAGACTTACGCTGGGACGAGACTCCCGTCTAGCGATGAGGGGGCAGTAACATTCCTCCCTGGCGCCTGCTGAAACAAATTTGAAGAATGGTAACAGGCTTGTTTTAGGGTTTTAAAACTATCAGTCTGGGATCAGCAGCCTGTTTTGAGAGGCTGTGGATGCCAAATTCCAGCTGTCACAACTTAACTTCTGTGAGAACCTCATGCTCAGTCTGTCAGAGACTTGGAAGATGAACTTCGTTAAGACCGTGCGCCACGACCCTTTTTATAGACAGACCAAACCCAAACCACAAATCTCCCTCTTGAAAACCCCAGCCTTCCTTCTTGGTTTGGAATACAGGGTCAACACAAGGTTATCTGTAGGTTGGGTGTGAGAACCCAAACAAAATATTTAGCCAACTGTATGACTATTCTGTGGTTTTAGGTTTTGATTTCAAGATCATTGCATCCCATTAATCATTACCATGAAAGAGTCTTCATCAAGAAGTTCACACTCAGTTCATTTATTGGGCTACAGAATCAGCATTTGTATTCTTATGGCACAAACAAAAAAGCAATAATTGACCAGACTGAATCAGAGACTTGCCTAAGAGTTGGGACCTTCAAACGAAGATTTCTCTCTGTAAGAGATTTTCAATAATCGGTTCATGACTGTACAGTGGCAACTTGTGTGACATTAGTTTTCTTAGGGCGGGAAGGGTAAGGTTTCAGCTCCACGTGTGCTTTCCCAAAGCCAGAGCCATGACTAATGAATTGCTCATCAGCAGTAAGAATAGCTGACCTTCAAAAAGTTGAGGGTGTTTAGCCACAGTGAACATTATACATAAATAATGTTTTTTGGACCTGAGTGGTCTCCGATTACACTCCTTAAATAGAATTTCCTGAATTATTTTCAAGGGCAATTAAGTTATAGTTAACAATAATTGAATTCTAAATAGGTGCGAGACGATATTCTGAGTATTTTACTCATATGAATGCGTTTAATCCTCACAATACTACTATGCAGTGGCTATTTTCACTATGTCACTTCATTGATGAGAAATACAAGCCCAGAAAAGTTAAATAACTTGCTTAATGGCTGGGCACAGTGGCTCACACCTGTAACCCCAGCACTTTTGGAAGGTCTAGAAGGGAGGACCATTTGAAGCCAGAAGGTCAAGATCAGCCTGGGCTAAACAGCTGAGATCCTGCCTCTATTAAAAAAATGAAAAAATGAAAAAATTAGCTGGACGTGGTGGCACATGCCTGTAGTCCTAGCTACTCAGGAGAATGAGGCAGGAGGATCGCTTGAGCCCAGATATTGGAGGCTGCAGTGAGCTATGATTGCACCATTGCACTCTAACCTGTGCAACAGAGCGAGACCCTGTCTCAAAAAAAAATTTGCCCAAGATCTCACACCTAGAAGGTAGAAGAACCAGGATTCAACTTTGATATTATGATTTTAAATCATGGAAGCAATGAATGGAAGGCTACATGTTTCATTGTGAAACTTAGTTTTTTTGTCTTCTCCCCCAAAATTTGTAGGGTCTACTTATACAATAGGCATGTCTAGAAATAATTGTATGATTTATATTTGGATTTTTGATGGCATTGTTCTTTCTTTTCATTATTATGGTTTAGCTTTGTTATATGAATGGTCACTTTCAATAAGTCAACTGCAGTATTGATACTCTTGGTCTGTGTTTTGGATGGTGCACTAGGTTAGGAGTTAGAAGGCCTCAGTGTTAGACTGACTTCTGCCACCAACAAACTCTGTATCCTTAACTATTCACTTAACCATTTCAACCTCTCTTTCCTTTATCTTATGATAATAAAGCTTGTCCTGCTCTGGCCAAATAACAGAATGCTTTGCATACCAGAGACAAGAAATATGTTAAAGTAGTGTGTCCATAAAATATAATATGGATGTATGATGTTATTAATTATTGATAAAATAAACACCAATCTTAAAGCCATATGAGTACTTAAATAAAAACCAATAGCTATTTAATTTTTTAAGTTTCATAATATACAGCAGTATGAACATTTTGGTTACATGAATTATTTTTGTATAGTTTAAGTCAAAGTTATAACTGTGTCCATCACTCAGATAGTGTGCATTTTACCTGTTAGGTGTGAATTTAACCCATACCCTTCCTACCTCCCACCTGCTTGATTTCCATTGAATTTTACTACCATATGTACACATGAGTGTTGATCATTTAGTTCCCATTTAATAGTGAGTACATGTGGTGTTCGTTTTTCCATTCTTGCAATACTTCACTTAGGAGGATGGTCTCCAGTTCCACCCAGGTTGTTACAAAAGGTATAAGCTCACCATGTTGTTTATGGCTCAGTAGTTCTCCATGGTATACATATACCACAGTTTATTAATCCACTCCATGTATTGATGGGCACTTGGGCTGTTTCCATCTCTTTCTGATTGTGAATTGTGCTGAAATAAACATTGAAGTACAACTGTCTTTTTTATAAAATGTCTTTTTTTCCTTTGGGTAAATACCTAGTAGTGGGATTTCTGGATCAAATGGTAAGTCTACTTTTAGTTCTTTAAGGTATCTCTGTACTGCTTTCCATAGAGGTTGTACTAGTTTGCAGACCCACCAACAGTATGTAAGTGTTCCTTTGTCTCCACATCCACGACAGTATCTGTTGTTTTGGGCCTTTTTGATAAAAGCCATTCTCATTGGAGTTAGGTGATATTGCAGTTTTGATTTGCATTTCCCTGATGATTAGAGATATTAAGCATTTTTTCATATGTTTATTGGCCATTAGTCTATCTTCTTTTGGAATGCTTCTGTTCATGTCTTTTGCCCAATTTTTAATTTTCTTTTTATGTTTTCTTGCTGATTTGCTTGAATTCTGTATAGATTCTAGTTATCAGCCCTTTACCAGATGTATAGCATGCAAATATTTTCTCCCATTCTGTAGATTGTCTATTTGGTCTATTTATTGTTTCCTTGGCTTTGCAAAAGTTTTTCATTTAATCAGGTCCCATTTATTTATTTTTGTTGTTGCCGTAATTGTCTTTGGGGTCTTCTTCATAAATTCTTTGCCTAGGCCAGTGTCCATAAGAGTTTTTCCAACCTCTTCTTCTAGAATTCTTATAGTTTCATGCCTTTGGTTTAAGTCTGTTATCCATCATGAATTAATTTTTGTGAGTGGTAAGAGGTGTGGATCCTGATTCAGTCTTCCACATGTGGCTATCCAATTTTCCCAGCACCATTTATTGCATAGGGATTCTTTTCCCCAGTGCATGTTTTTGTCTGGTTTGTCAAAGATCACATGGCTATATGAGGATGGATTCATATCTGTGTTCTCTGTTCTGATGCATAGGTCTATGTCTCTGTTGTTGTGCCAGTACCATGCTGTTTTGGTTACTATACCCTTGTAATACAGCTTGAAGTATGGTTAAGTGATACCTCCCAATTTTTTCTTATTGCTTAAGGTTGCTTTGGCTATTCTGGGTCTTTTCTGTTTCCATAAGAAGCATAGAACAATTTTTTCGAGGTCTACAAATGCCCACTATCGCCCCTTCTATTTAACATAGTGCTGGAAGTCCTAGCTAGAGCAATCAGACAAGAAAAGGAAATCAAAGCTATCCAAATGGGGGAAGAAGAGGTCAAACTATTGCTCTTTGCTGATGATATGAACTTATATCTAGAAAAACCCAAAAATTCAACCAAGAGACTTGTGGAGATGAATACAATCCAAATTCTCACCACAATGAACTTTGGAATCCACATCACAAAGTGAATCACTCTAGAGAATATGGCACTTTTCCACAGGAACAGTATGCTGTTTGGGGTTTTCATTCCTAACCAAAGACTCGTCCTGAAATGAATCATACCCATGACCAATACTAAGTCTTTAAAGTGAAGATATGACCATAAACTACCAGAAAAGAAAGTTCCAAGTCCAGAGAACTAGATTTTAATGTTTAAAT
>RJWJ010019297.1:11013-30697 GCA_004363605.1 Indri indri | reverse complement strand
GGGGCAGGACCCCAGGCCACCTGTTATACTGGATAAACACAAGGTTCCAGATCTCCAGCACATTGGGATCATCCTGGTTGACAAGGTGTGCAGCGTCCCGGCCACCAATCCGGTCATAATGGATCTCACTGCAGGGACCACACGGGCCTGTGTCACCCATCTCCCAGAAGTTATCCTTCATGTTGCCGGGGAGGATTTTTCCATCATCCAGCCTGCATAAGATAAGCCCAGTTATAGCCACTGATAAGGATTCTGTCGAGACTTGCATCCACTACAAAAGAAATCCTTACAATTTTTTATAAAGAAGTCCTACCCTTTGGCGATGACTAATGCTAAGCCTGCGTGCTTAGCAGGCTAAAAGAAGCTGAACATGACTCTCCTCAAGAATGACCACCATAGAATACAAAATACACATGCACTATGATCATAACTCAATAAAAACATACAAAGATACAGATAAAGCCTAGAAAGGAACACATAAAAATGAAAATTTTTATACTGAATATGACCAGAATTTAAGCAAATGTTTTCTTTGCAAATGTTTCTTCATTTTTCAAAATGACTACATTATAAGGTAGTATAAGTGTTAAAAAAAAAAAAAAAGCTGCTAGGTCGGGCACGGTGGCTCACGCCTGTAATCCTAGCACTCTAGGAGGCCGAGGTGGGAGGATAGCTTGAACTCGGGAGTTCAAGACCAGCCTTAGCAAGAACGAGACCCCCTCTCTACTAAAAACAGAAAAAATTTGCCAGGCATGGTGGTGCGTGCCTGTAGTCCCAGCTACTCAGGAGGCTGAGGCAGGAGGATTGCTTGAGCCCAGGAGTTTGAGGTTGGTGTGAGCTAGGCTGACGCCATGGCACTCTGGCCTGAGCAACAGAGCGAGACACCGTCTCAAAAAAAAAGGAAAAAAAAAAAAGCCAGGGTCAAGATTAATATTTAATTCTCACACATTACTTCCCAAAATGTCCAAGTACACTTAGACTGTAGAGTCTAACCAAGTAGGAATTTTAGACCAAGTAAAAGGGGAACCGGATTAGAATAATATACCTAGAGTAAAAGTAATTAAAAAAGAAACAACAACAACAGAGAAGCAGCCCTGCTTCCAAGTATAGTAAGAAAGTATGCACTGAAGGACAAGAGAATTAAATAAAAGACAAAGACGGCACGGGCAGCCCAGCTGTCTACAGGGTACACCAGCCCCATTCAGATCCCCCTTGATGTAGCATGTCATGAATTCTATTAAGTTCACAGCACAGAACACATACAGCTCATCTATTGTGCTAGATTGTATCTTAGAATATTACGTTAAAAAAAAAGTCCTTTTTTCCTAGTCCTGTTTGACGCCATTACATTTCCATAAGAAACAAACTGTTTCATATGAAGAATACTACTTCATTAAAAAAATACATATACACAAGGTTATAAAAATATAAACAAGGCCTAGAAAACTGTATATGGGATATCAAACTATTAATGATGATTAATCTTAGTGACCTTCCATTTCCTATTTTCTACATTTCTGTACAGTTTGAAATTTTTACAACATGCATTACATGCACAATTTTAAAAAATACATAAAAAGCAAAAAAGGAGAGACTCATGCCAGCTTTCAACAGAACGATCAAAGCAGCAATTAATGCATATAAAGATAATTACTCCCACTCACCCCGACCTGCATCTCAAAATGCATACCCCAAAATGGGTAATAGTGATGCACTCCAGCTCACTTAAGACCTCACTCTTACACTGAGGTTAGGAATCATTTTATTCCTCTGTATCTCAACAAGTAAGTTGCATTCTTACCCCAAATTTTGCCAGATCTGTTTGCACTCCAGATCTGGTTCTAAGCCAGCTGCTTCATCCCCACCAAAGTAAGTTACATAAAGTCTTTCAACTGGAATGCCAAACTCTTGGGTGAGAAGTTCCAGAGCCATCTTACAAGCCAATTCCTACAAAAAGAATGATACAGAACATCGCCCAACCAAAATTTAGTTAGTGTGAGTAGAAAAAGACCAGATTCTAGGAACACAGATAAAAAATCGACAACATCCTCACTATAGACTCAACTAAATTAAGGATCAATTTATATGAGAAATCCAAATATAAACTGAAATCATCAAATCACAGGTACTACTTCCAGGAAGTCTTAGAATAAATGCCCTTCATTCCTGAATCTCCCAGGTGATCATATTTCATATTTTAAAACAAGCAAAATTAGAACCCAGTTCCCTCCATGGGAATGACCACTTTATTCAAAACCCCAACAGTTCCCCTGCTGTGAGCTCACCTTGAAGTAATCTCCAAAAGACCAAGAACCCAACATCTCAAAGAACGTGTGATGATAGACGTCCTTGCCCACGTCATCCAGGTCATTGTGTTTGCCTCCAGCCCGGATGCATTTCTGGGTATTGGCAGCTCTGCTCAGCTTTGCCATAGGGTGAGATGGGTCAATAGTGTTCAGGAAGATGGGTTTGAACTACAAAAAGAAGAACAGTCCAACTTTGAAAGAGCTATGGGTTACATCAGGTGGGCACACACTGGCAGGAAGAGACAGCATACAAACTGCGGTTCGTGATTTAACCAGCCTGGAACACAGACACTTGTCAGAAGCAGGTGGCCTGATGGAGCCACAGCAGAGGCAGCCTATCTTGGAGCAGGTTTTCCTTGGATCTAGTTTCCTAACAGTCCGCACCACTGCTGGTGACACCACAGGGGAAAGGCCCACCGGATCTAAGAGCCAGAGGCCGATGCCGTGAAACCTGTGCTTCTTCACAAGTCTCTGATGTTCAGGGATTGTATCATCTTTCTGGAAGAACTTATTCTAAAAATTGATATGCTTGCTTGGTAATAAGGTGATGAGGAAGAAAAAAATTTAAGACATACTAAGGGAGTGAAATCAGCACAACATTGATGAATGATTGGATGTACTGGGAGACAGAATGACCTCGCTGTGAGGATTTATCAAGTCATACTTTGATGTATCATTATTATTTGTGTCACTTTGCCTTATTTTTACCACTAGACCTGTCCGATTCATCACTGTTCGATTTGGTAACCAGACCCTTGTGACCATGTAAAATTAAATTAACTAAAATTAAATAATTAGTAATATTTTAAATAATTAAAAATTCTGTCCCTTGGTCACACTAGAGCAATAATCACATGTGACTGGTGGCTACCATATCGGGAAGGAAAGATAAGGAACATTTCCATCAGTACAAGAAGTTCTACTGGACAGTCGTGAGCTAGATCATGAACCCCTTAAAAGCAAAAACTACCTCACTTCTCTCTGAACGTCCAGCACTGAGCATAGCACCTAAAAAAGAGCAAGTGCCTAATAATTTCAAATTGTTTAAAAAAAAAGTTAAGGTGTATGCACAGGACTCACACATAACTGAAAACACTTTTCATAATTTTATAGTCAATGTTACACTAGGTAGAAAATGTTCCCACCATTTCTAACTTTCCATGTCAGAAAAGACATCTGAGAGGAAAAAAAATGTCAACTTATCCCAGAGTGAGGAGCATCCTAAGGGCTGGCAGATCCACTGGGCTATGCAGGCTCCAAGAGAACCATCCAACCTGAATCCACTTCTGTCAAGGATCAGCCTTGTAAGTATTTGTCACATCACAGACACAATGAAAAACTCCTCTTAAACTGCTTTATAAATATATGATGCTTCCATTATTATAAGAGAAACCCTTTTCTCTATCAATAAAACTTTTAAAATATCTTTTATAATTCAACTGCTCCTAACACAAAACTTACTAACTAATAAAGTTTCTTCAGCAATGGATTCAGACTGGCACTGGTGGCAACAGTTTCAAGAAAGGGACAGGCACAGTGGCGCACACCCGTAGTCCCAGCTACTCCAGGGCCAAGGCAAGAAGAGCACCTGAGCCCAGGAGTTCAAGGCTGTAGTGTGCCACGATCTTGCCTGTGAATAGCCACTGCTCTCCAGTCCAGGCAACATAGCAAAGACCCTATTTCTTAAAAAAGAAAGACAGACAGAAAGGAAGTTAACAAATAAAATCAATGAAACTGTGCATGGCCTAGAAAGGAAATGAAAGCAAAGCTGTGAAAGAATCCTGAAGAACCAACTTATTTTATAAAGAAAAAAACAAGGACAATGACAAGATGAAAGAGAATCATGATAGCTGAATTAACAAGTCTTTTTTCAGGGCTCAGCAAGATGAATTCGGCCTCTGATTCTAATAAAACACAGCTTTTTCCTCAGGAGTAAAAAAAGACAAAACTTCACAAACTGGATGGCAGACTGTATTTTTCTTGAGAGGCAAAAAGTCTTATCCGTGGGTATTGAGGTCTTCCATTGTAATAATTAAAAATAATAATACCTAATATTTGAGTATCTACTATGTACTAAATACTGTGCTAAACATTTTGTTATGTATTACTTTATTCACTCCTCACTGCAACCTATAGGCAGGCAATATTATTCCTTATCTCGTAGTCAAAGAAACTGAGGTTCACAACATAAAGAAAATTCTGCAAGATGTAGTAAAGGACAGAACCGGGACTCTGCCTGACTCCAGAGGCTGTGATTCAGTCACTGCTCTACCGCCTCCTATGTGCACAAACACCCAGGAGGAAAGGAAAAAACCCTTACCTGGTTCATGCCTGCGTTGGCAAAGAGCAAAGTAGGATCATCCAATGGGATAGTAGCAGATGAGTGAACATAGGTGTGCTCATTTCTCTTGAAGAAGTCTATAAATCGCTGCCGGATTTCACTTGCTGTTAGGGTCGAGTCCATCTTGAAAGTCACCCCAAAGAACTAACCAAAGTAAAACATGAAGGAAAATTAGAGGAACTGAAAGGAAAAGATACGTACACATTACACAAAACTCCTGGCTTCTCAAACCAAGTTATAGTAGGACACCAGTAAGTTGTAGTAATGTCCAAGGATAAAATCAAAGTAAGCATTGCTGCACCAGTAGATAGCAGCCCCATCCGTTCTTCCTTCCCATGCTAACCTCAATAGGTTCAACACACCAGCACACCAAGCAGAACAGAAGTTGTTTATTCATGTTTTCATTCATTTGACAAATATGCATTAAATATCTACTCTGTGCTAGGCCCTAGGCCAGGAATTAGAAAAGGACAGGCTGGGCTTAGTGTCTCCCACATGTAATCCCAGCACTTTTGGAGGCTGAAGTGGGGGGATGGCTTGAGGCCAGCAGTTCAAGACCAGCCTGGGCAACATAGTGAGACCCCTGTCTCTTAAAAAAAAAAAAGCCATCCTGTATTTGGAAGCAATCTATAAACTGGAAAGCCATAAAGGAACAGAATGGATAATACAATATTAAGTTGATTGCCTTAAAAGTTTTTTCTTATGAGGAAGATACAGTAAAGATGAACACGGTGGACAACATGAGACCCTGACTCTCAGATTTATGTTTAACCACAATTTCAATTGATTTATTCACCACACAATCAATTCATTACTCAAACAAAAACCCTTTGAGCAAAAAGATGGTGAAACGCTGGCTGACAGCCAATGAGCTGACCACAATTCCCACGGATGGGGACCTGCCGTCCATGCTAAGAGTCAAGGCTCAGGTTTTTAGAAAGGTCTTCACACCACATTCTTCCTCATCCCCCATCATGGCTCTCCATAAATCTTAACAACGGTGGCCAAAATGAATTTACACTGGTAATCCTGACACTTTGCAGCAACATCATAGCTGTTTCAGAGTTCATTGCTCCTCCTTTAGATGGGCTACCTGAGATAAATAAGCAATTACAGGAATTCTCCATTTTTGCTTATTCATTCAACATAACGAATGCATGCTATGTGCTGGGAATCAAGATGAATGAAAGTCTATGTCCTTCACAGGCACACTGTCATATATGGAGATAACTGCAGTGTTGTGTAAAAGGAGCTAATATATTGACTATAAACCCTATGGAGGCTGGGACTATTAAAAGCTGTGTCCCCACCTCCACTCATTCATTCATTCAATATAAACATACTGGAAGGCTGCATGGGATACAGAGATAGCACAAAGGCAGGACCTCACATTCCACTTCCCAACAGGAGCTGTAAAGGTCTTGGGCACCTTAAATCACTGTGGCTCCAGCCACAGGACCTTTTAACATACTTTTCATGTGTCAGACAAGCTGTCTGCCCCACCCCCACTCCTTTCCCTTTTCCTAGTTAATTTCTCATTTTTGATATCTCGATTCCATAGAAACACATCTAAGGAAGGCTTCCCCTTCTTGATTACGCTCCTCCTCTTCTACTGTGTCATAGCCCCAAGTGTCTCCCTTCATAATTTCTAGATGTAGTTCATTGCTTCTTTATAATATCTGTCTCATCAGGCTGTAAGTTCCATCTCAGTGGGAATCATGACTGTTTTGGGCTCACCATTACGGTATATCCTCAGCATCCTCAGTGGTTGCTAAATACATATTTAGTGATTAGATATGCTGATCCTTTAACAGCAAGGTCTGAATTAACGAACATACTTCCAAGCACCCCGAGAAATGCAGACTGTCTCAGAGTAATAGCTGAACATGATGGTCCAGGTGGGCCTGGACTGGTATCAGCTATTTAGTTAATTTAAAGAAATTAGAGAAATGGCTCACTGCGGTACTCCACCCTTGTCTCCTATGCCCCCTCCCGCCCCTTGGGCATTAAAACCAAGGGAGATAAAACCTCAGCTTTGAGTGGATACAAGGTGGCAACCGTAGCCCTCCCAAGGTCTCGGTCTTCGGCCAGTCCACCTCCAGGGCGCCAGGGGGCTGTCCGGCTCCCACTCCAGCCCACGCTCGGGGGCCTGGCCCAGGGGCCCGCTGCTACTGCCGATCCTTACCCCCAGATCCCAGGTCCAGACTCTTTCACAGCGCGCCAGAGCTCTCGGAGGGCTGCCTGATTCTCCCCAGGATCACCATCCCTAACTCCTCCCTCAGAGCCCACTACCCCACGCCCGCGGTTACCTGCTTTCGCAGAGGCGCAGCAATACCGGCCCCAGGCCACAACCCGCCGCAAGCTGCCCCGCCCCGTCCAATCAGAGCGCGCCGGTGGAAAGTGCCCGGCTGCGCCTTACCCCACGAGATATTATTGGTCAATATACATCAATATATATGCCAATCAAACTGAGCACGAATCAGCTCATTAGCTGGTTTCTGCGAAGGCGGCTGTAAATTGGCTGATGCAATGGCGAAGAAAAATGGGATCCGGTGCATCACGTGATAGGGTTGTACGCGGGCTCCTGGAGGAGTTTCCCTATGCTAGGTCCTAATACTTTAGTTAACATAGTTAATGAGGGGACAAGGTAACATGTGTTTGGTAGTGCTCATGGGTCTTGCAATACTCCTGTTCATTTTAGTTGCAGAATGACATGCAGACCTCGAAGATACTGACTTACTGTGTTCATGGATACACCTTCCCTTAGCAAGCTATTTGGTGTAGAAGAAATATAACAGTAGTTGAGATACAACAGGATTGGCATCTGGTCTTACATTTGCCTTTGAAAAATAATAGTTAATATTTATATGTAGCGGGGTGTAGTGAGGGGCACCTGTAGTCCCAGTTACTTGGAAGGCTGAGACAGGAAGATCGGTTGAGCCCAGGAGTTGGAGTACAGTCTGGGCAACATTGAGAGACACTCCCTCAGAAAAAATAAAACTACCTTGCACAAGGTAAGTTTTGAGAGACAGGTCTCACTATATTGCACATTAAGAGAAATTGTAATTGAGGCCTAAAAGTCACTTTCTGCTATAATTATCCGGTGATATTTTTCTCTTGTGAATAATGTCAATTAGATGTTAGAAAGAAAGCGATCTTAATGCAAGATACAAGTTGTTTTATTTTAGGAAACTTATGGCAAGTTCTTAATTTATTCTAGGCTAAGCAAATAGCCTATAGGTGGGAATGAGCGCTATACACACGACCTGCTCTCCAAAAGAACATTTGTTGAGCATCACCTTAGTATATGAGGAAAAAAAAGGGGCTCAAGGTAGTACAACTAACATATTTAAGGAGGATGTAGTTTTAGATTGTCACTCTCCCATGGTACCTTTCCTACTTTTAGCATCTATAAAATGGGCTTAGAATGCTCATTTATTTGCTACAAGGTCAAATTGAGCCCAGGAGTTTGAGGTTGCTGTGAGCTAGGCTGACGCCACGGCACTCTAGCCCGGGCAACAGTCAAAAAAAAAAAAAAAAAAATGCTGATGCTGACTTAATAGGCCTGGGGTGGGACCTGAGATCCTGCATTTCTAATAGTCTGGCAGGTGATATCTATGCTCCTGAGAGATTACACTCGGAATACCTAGGGCCTAGACACAAGGATGCGCCCTCTGCACATATTTAGACGCAGATAAAACGCATGCCTCATCATCTATTTGTTCACCAAATGAGTGAATATATGTTAGCCCCTGAGGATCAACATTAAGAAAAGCTGACTCTGCCCTGCCCTCAGGGAGATGACAAAGCTTAATAAACAAAGGCGCCCTCCGCTGGAGGCTAGGTCTGGTCTTTCGCCCCAGAATCCCTGGGGCGCATGCCTCGGGGAGCTGTAGCGTCCGCGCAGCTGATTGGCTGGCGGGAGCGGCTCCTAGTCCTCCGCGCTCAAGGCTGGGGCTGGGCCAGGCTGGCAGTTGGAGGAGAGTAACCGCCATGCTGAGCCGCGATGGCAGGAGCTGCTGGCCGTGTCCCCGGCCGCCGCGCCCTGGGGCGATTTCCGCTTGCCCTGCCTGTGGGCGCCGTGAGTATCTGTGAGGGTATTAACAACCCCACATTTCGGTGTCTTCCTCGCCCCTACCCTTGGGGAGAGGAATAATACTAGGTGGTATTTATCGAGCCTTCGCCATAGGCCAGGCACTGGGCCCAAGGCCTGAGTCTAGAAACGTTACAGCTGTGAGGTGGGTACTTAACTTGGTTTCAGAGGAAGCTGAAACTGCCTAAGGTCACCTGGGAGTAAATGCTGGAGGCTGAATTCAAACCCCTGTGTTCTCATTCCCCTAACACTCTTCTCTCCACTCCCCACCTTGGAAACCAGGTTCCTTCTTAGCGGGAATGTCACACTGAGCAGGTATATTGGGGGCGGACGACGCAGAGTCTAGAATTCTGATGTTTATTTGTAAGGTTTTTTTAATAGAAAAAATAACACATGCTAAAAGTTTGTACAGGAAGGAAAACACCAAGTTCAGGATTAGTTGCTATCTCTCGGGATGAGTATGCAGAGACCTTCAATTGAATCTTAATTGTTTTATTTCTTAAGCCTTGCGATGGGAATCTAAATGTTCGTTATATTCCCTTTCTAGTTTGTCTGAAGTATAATTTTAAAAGGAAAACATGTATATGGGAAATAATTTCAGAGGATAAAGTGTACACAAAAAGGAAGTCTTCTCCCACCCCAACTTTCTAGCCCTTCAGCAGAAGCGGCCACATTTAGTTGTGTGTGTATCTTACAGATTTTCTGTAGTGTATACAATTATACAAGTGAGTTCGGGGTTTGGGGGCATTGGTTTGTTTACTCAAGTGAAGCCAATTATATACAGTCATGTTCCTTGGGTGATTTACTTTTTAGCCTCTTTAAACTTTTTTAGAAAATTTACTAGCCTTCTTTACCCCATGAAACATAAATTATCTCGCAGATATTCCCTGGGTTGCTTCTCACTTGAGGAGATGTTGGTCATGGCTCACCAGGCTGGTTGCCTTTTTCTATTTTGCACGTCCTTACCTATAGGGTCCAAAAACAACAAAACCGTTACCCAATTAGCCCTGTAAGGGTGCAGGAGAAAAGAATCATAGCAAGTAGAGCATGCCCTGGAACTGCTTTATCCTTCCTCGAAACGTTTTTACCCATACAGTACTGGCAAAATTCCGCATAGAGCCCACCGTTGCTTGAAATTAACTTACTGTAGTGGAATATTGGCGAAATGAGTGAAGTTGGTGCCTGTGATGTTAAACTCTTTGTCCTCTGCTGTCTCAGTGTAATGGCTTCCTCTTAAGCAGTAGGCAGTGAACCTGGTTGGGCTGTAAGAGTTGTTTCACTTCATCCTTATTTTACTCCTACAAACACCCCAAGATGTTTCTTCCTTTTTAAAATTCTCTCAATTATGCAGCCCTTACACAGCAGAGCTGTGATTGTAACCCAGGCACAGCTAACTCCAGAAGTCATGCATTTGCTCTCATTAAGCTGGCCCTTTTCATCGACCTCCTAGCGACCTCTTCATTCCTGCCTCCTGACAGTTCCCCTAGGAGCTGTCTGTTTAGTTCCACAGCCTGCTTGCTCTTTCTTGTCTCTGGTGCTCTACCTGGAACACTTTACCCTAGCACCTTCCTTGAGTATTTTCAGAACTAAATTCCCGTAAGTGATACTGCCACATTTTGACAGCGCTGATTGCCAAACCTGAATATTTTAAATTACCAACCTGAAAAGTGAAACAACTTTCTGCTTGTTTTTGCATTTTAGTGACTATCTGTAATGGTTTTCTGTTTTGATGTATTCAATCTAGATGAGCGTCTTCTATGAAACTGCTCTGGGCAGGAATGTGACTTTGTTCTTTGGAGAGCCAGTTGACCAGACCTTAGGCATTTTAAGATAACTACCTCAGTTTGATGAGCTTGCGCTGTGCGGCCATGGGGGTGGGAATCAGAGGACAACGGAAGCCGCAGCCCAGATGGGGCGAGGGGCGGCCCAGCGGGCTCGGGCTCTTACGTCACTGGGCGCGCCGCTTCCGGTCCCCAGAGCTGTAACGAAAGACCTCTCCCTCGGTGGGGAGCCGGGTTCGCTGCGACCCCCCCCCCCCAAAGCCAAGATCGTATCGTGCCATCTGGCGAGTCCGCCATCGCGAGCGTCCCCCTCGCGCCCGCGACCATGGCCACTGACTCCTGGGCCCTGGCAGTGGACGAGCAAGAAGCGGCGGCCGAGTCGGTGAGTTGGCTTCCGCCGTAAAAGGCACAGGGGACCAGAGACTTGGTCCCTGGGAAAAGACACTTCCTAGGTTGGTAAGGGCCGGGTTGAGGAGAGACGGGGATGTAGGGATGGAACCCGGACCCTGAGCCGGCTTTGGTTATCCATCCGCCTCCTGCGTTACGTAAGTGCAGGTGAGTGCTGCTACGGGTGAAGCACGCAGCCCCTGCCTGTACTCCTGACACCAGGGTTGATCATAGATTGCACGTGCCACTCTGTACCGTAATCACTGTTTTAGGGGCCATTCTCCACCTCTGCATTCTGAGCTGCTTGGGATCAGGGACCATGTCTTTATTCATGTTTGTGTGCCTTCTCAGCTTGCTCAGGGATGACGAATGATGGAGCCAGTAGGTTTGGCAGTCAGTAAATCCTCCCCTGATCTGCTTAACTTTGTTCTTTTTTCTGGATCTGACACATAGTAAGCAAGACAGGTACTAAACATTACTATGTAGAATTAATTTCTCCCCCTAAACACTTTTAAGGTTCTAGTAGGGCTTTGAACCTCCTTCTGTTAGTACTTATTCTGTGAATTCCCCGAGAACAAGGACCTTGTTTAATTTTTTATAAATGATAAAAAAAAGTAATATATACACATAGTTTAAAGAGTTAGTTTTAAAAACAGTGGTTCCCACCAATTTTTTTCCTCCCCAGAAGCAACTACTTTTTCCTCTTGAAATTAACAGTATTTACCTCCTTTTTCCATAAATAACATGCCTGTTTTGCTACTTCTTGAATTCTCAGTTTTAGGTATTTATTGATTTTAATTCTTTTTCCTCCATTTTCTTGCCCCCACCACACATGCACACTTTTCATACCCCTATCTTTTCATAATATTGTAGTTTTAGTTAGATCAGTATTTTGCGTTTATGTTATTAACTCATGAATACTTTACTTTTTTATAAAACTTATTTTACTTGGAATTTAATTGCCTTGTGTTTTTGCTTTATGCTTTTTATATTTATTACCAATTCAATCACAGACTCTCTGCCTGTCATCTGTCTATCTCAGATGTTCAGATATATAAAGTATTCTATCAATTCCATCTCTCCCAGACTTTTTAGTGTGCTTCAGGTTGGACCAAGCCAGGTGTTGTGGCTTTTGCCTTGTATTCCAGCTACTCGGGAAGCTGAGACAGGAGGATTGAGTGAGCCTAAGAGTTCAGCATCAGCCTGGGCAGCATAGCAGGACCCTGTCTCAATAAAATAAAGAAACCGAACTAATTACCCCTGTGTTTAGAGCACAGTTCATTTTGGGAGGTGGAGGGGAACAGGGCACATTTGGTTTCAACCTCATTCTGGGGATACCTTGCTCCTT
Source organism: Indri indri (assembly GCA_004363605.1). Lineage (NCBI taxonomy): Eukaryota > Metazoa > Chordata > Mammalia > Primates > Indriidae > Indri > Indri indri. The sequence goes on along the minus strand of RJWJ010019297.1, from coordinate 18,441 downwards.
TCTCTTATGTTGGATCCCTTCCTTTCTGTATTCCCACTTTGCATCTTTCTTGATTTATTCCTTATTTTGGTGCAGCCCTCTGTCTGCTTTTTGGAAGTATATGGGAAGTAAATTTTTAAAAAAATATTGCGTGTCTAAAAAAATCTGTTTTGTCCTTTAATTTGGATAACAGTTTGGCTGGGTCTAGAATTGTAGAATGGAAATTATTTTCCTGCTCCCCCCCCCCTTTTTTTCTTTGGACAGAGTGTTGGTCTCTTGCTGGGGCTAGAGTGCTGTGCCATCATAATAGCTCACTGCAACCTCAAACTCCTGGGCTCAGGTGAGCCTCCTGCCTCAGCCTCCCAAGTAGCTGGGACTACAGGCATGTGTCACCTTGCCCAGCTTTTTCCAGAACTCTTATTAGTTGAATGATCTCTTGACTGGCCCTTTAATTTTTTTTTTAAGTCAGGTTTATAGAGTTATAATTTACATATAGTAAAATTAACCTTTATTAGTGGCTCAGTTCTGTGAATTTGACAAAGGCATACAGTTCTATAACCACTACCATAGTCAACACCTGGTACATCTTCATCACCCCCACAAACTTCCCTGGAACTTCTTTGAAGTTCACTCCACCTTCCCATCCTTCTCTGGCAACAGCTGATGTGTTTTCTGCGATCTAGTTTTGCTTTCTTAAGATATCATAAAATGGAATCATACAATATAACATTTTGAAAAGTCTGGCTTTTTTTACTTAGCATAATGCATTTTGGGGATTCAACCATGTTGCAATTTCATGCTAATTGCCTTTTATTATTCCTTATTGCAAGTATGTAGAAATAAAACACTTTTTAAAATATTTCTTGTGTGTTGACTTTGTATCTTGCTGCTTTGCTGAATTCATTTATTAGGTCTAACCAGTTTTTGATTGTGTTTGTGTGTGTGTGTGTGTTTGTGTATGTATGTGTGCCACCTTGGAGTTATCTATGTACATGATTGTGCTGTGAGCAGAGATAATTTTACTACTTCTTTGACAATTTGGACACATTTTGTTTGTTTATTCTTGTCTACTTGCTCTGTTTAGTACTTCCATTACAGTGTTCAATAGAAGAGATGAGAGTTGGCATGGTGTTTAGTTTTCCACCCTTGAGTGTGATGTTAGCTATGGGCTTCTAATTTATGGCCTTTATCGTGTTGCACAAGTTTCCTTCTGTTTCTAGTTTATTGAGTGTATTGTGAAAGGTTGTTGAATTTTTTCAAATGCTTTTTCTGCATCAGTTGAGATAGTCATGTGATATTTTTGTACTTCATCTTGTCAATGTGATACATTATGTTGGCCGATTTTCGTATATTGAACCACATTTGCATTCATGCACTTAGTCGTGGTGTATGATTTTTCAATATGTTGCTGCATTCAGTTTGCTAATATTTTGTTGAGGATTTCGTATCTGTATTCATGAAGGATTGCTATAGACTCCATGTTAATGTCTGCCTAAAATTCACATGTTGAAATTCTGACCCCCATGTGATGTTGTTAGGAGGTGTGGGGGCTTTGTTAGGTGATTGGGTAATGTGGGCAAAGCCCTAAAAACATGCTTGGAGAACTCCCTCACCCTGTCCACCATGTGTAGACACATCAAGGAGAGGATATACACGAACCAGGAAGAGAGCCCTCACCAGACACTGACCAGCACCTTGACCTTGAATTTGCCAGCCCTAGTGGACTAAGACGGGGATGCTGGTCTGTGGTTTGCTTTTCTTGTAGTCCTCCTATTATGGTTTAAAAAGCTATTTGTCTGTCTTGAAGGCAGAAGCTGTCTCTGATACATGGGGAGACCAGAGCAAAAATTGTGGCAGAGAGCTATCACACTCCAGTCCCTGAGACTTGATTGGCTGTATGACTTTCCTGATGGAAGGTGCTGGCTGCATCAGTGTGACCACATCTTTCTCTCTGGAGATTGTGTGCAAAGGTACGCTGGAGGGGCCTCTGTTTCACATTTACAATTAAGTGTTGAGTCTTTTAAAGAATTTTTATGAATTAAATTTGAGATGGCTCCATGCATCATTGAAAGGATCAGATTTGGGCATGCTTTGTTAGTTGAGAGGGTTTTGGGACTAGAATGGCTTCCCCAGGTGCTGGCTTCATGCACAGGCCCTCAAGTGTTGGGTGAGGGGCCAGCACTCTTGAAACTCAGCTCTCATTTGTTTCGTGTTGATTTTTTTTCGTGTAGTTACTAATTTTGGGGTAGTTCCTTCTACATGGTTACTGAGTTACTAATCTAAGTCAGCAGTGTTACAGGTGTACAGAGGTACTGTTCTTTTTAAAGTACTTGAAATGTTTTAAAATAGGGCTTAGTGATAACCTTGTACCCTTCCAAGAGTGTATATCCATTTTTAATTGCCTTTGTTCATAGCTGCTCTAAGCGTTTTGTGTGTGTGTGTGTGTGTGTGTGTGTGCCTAAAGAAATAATTTCTTATGTCATTTATTGAGTTTAATTCAGTAGCTCCGTGCTGTGCACCTGCTGCCCATGGCAGCGAGCAGAGAGCTGGTCACTTGGAGGCCAGGATGAGTGAGACTCAGCTCTTCCTTCCAAGGAGAAGCAGACCTGTACGTAAGTTGTATTAGGGCAGGAGTTGAAAAAGCTGTCTGGGATGGTGGTTTCTGAGCTGAATCCACTCGTAAAGCCCACTGGTCTGCGTGCCGGAAGGTGAATAGAAGCAGGACTTCCTGCCCTGTATCAGTAGTTCTTTTTCTTTTTATTGGTGAGTAGCATTCTATTGTGGATGTACAACAGTTTGCTTATTCTTTTGTTGATGGACACTTGGGTATTTTCCAGTTTGGGGCAACTGTAAATAAAGTTACTCTATATATGAGGGTACAGATTTTTACATGAGCATATGTTTGCACTTCTCTTGGGTAAATACCTAAGGGTAGGATTTGCTGGGGTATATGGTAAGTGTACATTTAACTTTATAAATTGTGGCAAACTGTTTTCCACAGTGGCTGTACCATTCTGCATCCCAGCAGCAGTGTATGAGAGCTCCATTTGTTCCATATCCTTGTCTGCACAGTATTGTCAGTTTTTGCTCCGTTCTAATAGGTGTGTAGTGATATCTCATTGTGGTTTTCATTTACATCTCCCTAATGACTGATGATGTTGAGAATTTTGTCATGTGCTTATTTACCAACCGTATAACTTCTTTGAAGTGGCTTTTCAAATCTTTTGTCCATTTAAAAATCAGGTTGTTTTCTTATTGAGCTGAGTGAGTTCTTTATATATTTTGGATACAAGTCCTTATCAAATATGTTTTGCATATATTCTCCCAAACTACAGCTTGTCTTTTTCTCAACAGTGCTTTCTGAAGAGTAGACATTTTCAATTTTCATTAATGCTAATTTATCAAATTTTTGGCCAGGCTTGGTGGCTCATACCTGTAATCCTAGCACTCTGGGAAGCCAAGGCAGGAGGATCACTTGAGGTCAGGAATTTGAGACTATCCCGAACAAGAGCAAGACCCCCATCTCTACTAAAAAAAAATTTTTAAAAATAAAAATTTATCAAATTTTTGATTAGTTCTTTTTGTATTCTAAAAAATATACCTTATCCAAGGCCACAAAGATTTTCCCCTGTTTTCTTCTAAGTCTTTTTTTTTTTTTTTTTTTTTTTTGAGACAGAGTCTCTGTCTTTTGCCCGGGCTAGAGTGAGTGCCGTGGCGTCAGCCTAGCTTACAGCAACCTCAAACTCCTGGGCTCAAGTGATCCTTCTCCCTCAGCCTCCTGAGTAGCTGGGACTACAGGCATGTGCTACCATGCCCGGCTAATTTTTTCCATATATTTTTAGTTGGCTGATTAATTTCTTTCTATTTTTAGTAGAGGCGGGGTCTCACTCTTGCTCAGGCTGGTCTCGAACTCCTGAGCTCAAACGTCTTCTAAGTCTTACAGTTTAAAATTTTAAATTTATGTCTGTGATCCATTTCGAGTTCTTTTTTATGTAGTAGGAGGTATGGTTTGAAGTTCATCTTTTTCACATACTGATGTCTCCATTGTTCCAGCACCATTTGTTGCAAAGCCCTTTTATCTTTTTTCTTCTGTTTCCCATCTCTGTTCTGTTTGTTTGTTCGATTTTTTGTTGTTGTTTTTTTTTTTTTTTTTTTTTTGAGACAGAGTATTGCTCTGTTGCCCAGGCCAGAGTGCTGTGGCATCAGCCTAGCTCACAGCAACCTCAGACTCCTGGGCTCAAGCCCTCCTGCCTCAGCCTCCTGAGTATCTGGTAGTACAGGCATGCACCACCATGCCCGGCTAATTTTTTTTTTCTATATATTTTGAGTTGTCCAGCTAATTTCTTTCTATTTTTTTTTTTTTTAGTAGAGATGGGGTCTCACTCTTGCTAAGGCTGGTCTGGAACTCCTGAGCTCAAACGATCCGCCCACCTGGGCCTCCCAGAGTGCTAGGATTACAGGTGTAAGCCACCATGCCCAGCCTGTTTGATTGTTTATGTGTGTGTTTGCTGTATTTTCTGGGAGATTTTCTAGCCTGTTTAATTTTTTCGTTTCTGTTTTGTTTTTTCATTTCTCCTATCCCTCAGCCCCGGGAAACCACCGATCTACTTTCTGTCTCTTTAGATTTGCCTCTTCTGGACATTTCATATAAATGGAATCATACAATATATGATCCTTTGTGACTGGCTTCTTTCACATATTATAACGTTTCAAGGTTCATCAGTTGTAGCATGTATCAGTACTTTATTCCTTTTTATTACTAAATAATAGGCCATTGTATGGCTGTATCACATTTTCTTTACCCATTCATCAATCGATGGACACTTGGGTTGCTTCCACTATTATGAATACTATTGCTATGATCAGTTTATTTATTCATTTGTTTTATAAGATTGATGTAATTATTTAATGACACAGGAAAATATGTTATGAAACAAGCTGCTTATAAGTAGTAGGCAGATGATTTCACTTTTGATTAAAAAAATAAAAATACATACGAACATGCACAGAAAAAATTGGAAAGTATATACCAAAATATTAATATCAACAGTATTCTGTTCAGTGATTAAATATTCTTCCACTTGTACATTTTTAAAAACATTATTTCTGAAACAAAAAGAAAAATAAGATACTGGAGAGAGTTATGAGTTAGGAATCCAAGAAGCCAGGAGCCCAGCAGTCAAGGCTTGAAACCCAGGACTGCTCCAGCCAAGGTGACAGCAGTCAAGCCCAGAGGTAGAGCATTGTGCTTTTTCCCATTGGAATGTTAATTATCAGACTGTTTCCTCTACATTTGATGTTCTCAGTTTAATTACATTTAACAGGATCTTATAAATATTAACTGGCACAAAGCAAAATGATACTAGCAACTTTGGTTTCAAATTTTGAAATGTTAACTGTTTTGCGGTTATATAGCAGCAATACCCAACGTTTTTGGTACCAGGGACCAGTTTCATGGAAGATAGTTTTTACATGGAGGAAGGGTGTGGGGTATGGTTTTGGGATGATTCAAGCACATTGTATTTATTAGGCAATCAGACCTCTCTGCTAATGATAATCTGTATCTGCAGCCACTCCCCAGCACTAGCGTCACCACCTCAGCTCCACCTCAGATCATCAGGTATTAAATTCTCATATGGAATGTGTAACCTAGATCCCCGCATGTGCAATTTATAGCAGGGTTCCACCTCCTATGAGAATATGATCAGTATGTACAAGTTTTTGTGTGCGCATATAGTTTCAGTTTTCTTGGGTGTATATCTAGAGTAGAATTGCTGAATTATGTGGTAACTGTGTTTAACTTTTGAGGAACTGCCAGACTTTTCCAAAGCCTCTGCACCATTACATTATCTTTTTTTTTTTTTAGAAAGAGTCCTGCCCTGTCACCCAGGCTGGGGTACAGTGGCACGATCACAGCTCACTGAAGCCTAGGCTCGAAGGATCACCCTGCCTCAGCCTCCTGAGCAGCTGGGACTACAGGCATGCACCACCATGCCCAGCTAGTTTTTGTATTTTTTGTAGAGGCAGGGTCTGGCGATATTGCTCAGGCTGGTCTCAAACTCATGGCCTCAAGTAATCCTCCTGCTTTGGCCTCCCAAAGTGCTGGGATTACAGGCTTGAGCTACCATGCCTGGCAATTATATTATCTTTAACATTAGTATTTTCTTTGAGATTACATATCTAATATTATATATGAGAGGCACTATTATGTGGAGGTTAAGAACTCAGACTTTATAGTCAGACAGACTTGAATTTGTATTCCGGATCCATCACATACTAGTTAGGTGACCTTAACCTCTCTGTGCCTCAGTTTTCTCATCTGTAATATGGGAATAATCTTAGTACCTGCCTCATTGAATCCTGGACATGCCTGATATCAGTGATAGCTATTATTGTTATTATCTATAATTCACAGTTTCTTTCTTTGCAGGTGTCTTTTAAATTGCTTGTCCGTATTGTATAGGTTAGTTAGTTGTGAACCTACTTATCCATGTCCAGGTAAATAGATCACAATATTCTAAAACTGAACAAATAAGATGCCTGTTAATGCTCTGTCTTGTGGAACTTTCACTGTGGCTCCTCACAGGTGTCGCATAACGTAGGTGACTATGACACGTACAGAGCAAGGTTACTTTGTTCGGTCTGTATTTTAAATATTCAGCAAGTTTCATTTCTTACTGTTGCCGCCCAGCCGGGTTGTATTGGCCACTGCACAGAGAAGAGCCAATGGCCTGAGACAGTCGGTATTGCAATAGAGAAAGTCTTTATTCTGAGCGCTAAGCTGGGAGACAGGAGACATTTCTCAAATCTGCCTCTCCAAGAATTTGGGAGATAGGGTTTCGAAGGATAGTTTAGCAGGCAAGGGATTAGTTAATTAGGTTCATTAATTGGGGCAGAATTATAGGGATGTGGAAATCATCTTCCTGTGTTGTTCCAGACCCTGGGGTCACAATTCCAGTTGAGTCAGTTTCTTGGTATGGGTCGCTGGTATGGGTGCACCAATCGATCCACCAGAATGTGGGGCCTGAAGGTATCTTGAAGACTACCTTTAGGTTCTGAAAAGGTCATGTTATCCACGGAGAAAGTTAACAGTCTTTATGGACACCAGTTGCAAGGCTCCAGACTGGCAATTACAGGGGGACAGTTACTAATTATTATTTTTAACTAGGCCCTTACTTACCACAGTTCTTGCCTTGCACCCGTTATCGAAGGGCGGTTTCATTACTCATTTTAGATAAGGGAAAATTAGATTGTATTTATATTTATTTTTGTATTCCCTGGTGGCACTTCTTGTTCTTTTTTGTTGCATTAGAGACTGTTTTTCAATTTAGAGGGCTAAGGGAGTCAAGAACTGATGTGTAAGACTTCCTCTGTCTTCTGCCTCACAATTTTGCCTAAGGCAATCTTTATTCATTAAATCTTTCTTCTTCTTTTTTTTTTTTTTTTTTT